>PITA01012775.1:0-60383 GCA_004023965.1 Spilogale gracilis | reverse complement strand
GCAAGCAAATACCCTCTTCAACATCACATGGGAATAAGTGGATATATGTATGGATGAATGGAAAGCATGTAAGACCTGATTTATGTAACTCTAAACCAAACAGCTTTTAGCAAAGTGCACCAACTGCTCCAAGAAGGCAAGGGAAAGAACAATCAATTCTGACTGAGGAGATCGGGGAAATCAACATTAAAACAAAAACAAAACAAAAAAAAAAAGAGAAGAAGAAGAAAGAAAGTTAGAATGAGTGCTACAAATAAGAGATGTTGCTAGGTATAAAAACAGGAACGTGGCAGGATAGATGGAAACACAGTGAAGCAATGACTTGGACATTAAGTGGCCCGTCAAGAACAGACAGAGATAAAGAGCGGGATTTGGCTGGGCTGGGCGGTAGGGGCACAGAGAGAAATGGTGGGAGATGCATTTAAATGATCTGTGGGAAGCCAGTGCCACAATGCTTAGCGTGATGTGTTAACATACTTTACTGATACCTGCTGTAGTCCTCTGCTGGAGGCTAGAAGGGAAGACTGTATATTGGTGACACACTGTCATATGTAGAGAATATGATTCAATAAAATCTATGACCAAATGACTCTTTAAAACCCAGGGAAGTTCCTTGCAACCATTATTCACTGACTGTTTATTGATAAATTAGGAGACTCTGTCACATATAACATATACCTTTTAAGATTTCTTATACCTACTATAAATATAATGACAATTTTCACTGAAGGAATATATGAGAGTTTCAAAATCTTACATCTGCATATTCAGCACAATACTGTACTTTGGGAGGTAACTTTTCTTTATAATATGATGGACTTCTGCTATAATATTAAAATATATTAAAATACTTTATTATTGTATAGTAAACATTCTAACATATTGAATATTTTAGTAACTGAAATGACCTCAGGAGTTTTCTAAAACTCTTTTTTCCTATTTTTCCCCTTTTTAAGATGAATGCTCTGAGACTCAATAAACAATGGCATCATTAATAAACTGAAAATCAAGGTCATTTAAAAATAGTAATTTTCCACTGTTCAAATTTTCTCAGAAAAAGTTTTTTCTCTGACCAGGATGTAGGCAAAGTGAACCCTACCCTGTTCCCATGACTGAAGTATCACGGAAGCTGCAAAATGGGGCCCACAATATATATGTATTGCTAAGTCATTACCTTTGCTTGAAATGGTCTATACATAATGGAAATTAAATTAAATTAAATTTAAAAAATAGAATTAAGCTGGTTGGCTAGTTACTAATGCTGGGCACTGTGCCTTAGAGATACAAGGCTTTTTTTTTTTTCTTTTTAATGTTTACAGAATTACAGATATTGTGTCCTTGAATGCTTGCCACGACATTATGATGTAGTTTTCTTAAGTATTCTCATTAATGTGTTATGTAGGAAGAATCTCAGACTAAAGAACAATATCCATGATCACAGGACAGGATCTCATGGACAACATGCCTCAGAGTACAAATCTTGTATCAATTTCTCCAACGACTGGAGCTTTTGCTCTGAGCTACTACATACTGTGGTAGAGTCTTCCTAGCCCGACTCCAAAGGTAACCGTGTTGGATCACTCTACCTCTTCTATATTTAGTGAATAAAAGTAATCCTTTCTTTTTGCTTGAAAAATAGCCAAGAAAGTAAAAGCTAGGAGTAATATTTAAATTTTTGTATACTATTTGTATTTTTATTCCCATTATAATTCTCAAAAGCTAAGCAATTTATGACTCAGAGTATAGAGAGACTGAAAGCACCCTTCCTCTCATTTCCAGCTGGACCCTGTCTTCTGTTTGGTCAAGTTCAGTTCTCATGGACGTCACTTTTGTGACCACTACAATGTAAATATTCCTCAGTTTTACTATTTTTATGTTGCTTTTTTTTTAATTTCACTAAAGGGGTTACATGAGTACATGATGTCATATTATATTATATATAACCACAAAATTTACTAACCTTACTTGTTTCACTGTTATTTACCATTTAACAGTGACATCACAATTGTACCCTTTGATAATAATTCCCCTGATAAATGATTGTTGCACACATAATTGGAACTGCACGATGGTTTAAAATTCAAATAAAGAGAAATGTGCACACATAACTTGTACTTCTCAATAAGGGCCAAGCATGAAACAGCCCCCATGTTCCCTATAAGAAAATCTGTGAGGCTTAATTTTTGAGGAAAAAAGTACATAAAATATGATGAAATTAAAAAATTTGAATTGATTAATGCATTTGCTAGATTAATTAAAGTACGGATTTACAGGTTTTTGTATTTCTCTCAGTCCAAAGTAAAATTCAGAACTGATGGGAATATTCCTGAATTGGAATTGAGAAATCTTGAATTTATGTACAAACAAAGTGTGAATTTACCAGAGTTCCAAGATTTCTATTATCTTCACATTTGTTTTTTTACAACTGAAAGGTAGGTACCTTGTTCTTCTTGCTCCCTCTGACATAATTTTTCCCTTTTACTTCCCAGTAGTAGAAGTCGAAAAAGTAGTGTCCCTGATTCCTCAGACTGCTACACTGACAACACAGACCTTGGGTGGGAGGCTGGTCCGTTGTGTCTGCAAGGAGCTTAAAGGGATGGGGAACTAGTAGAGAGAGAAGGCGGCTGGGGAGAACCGTCATATGAGATAATGCAAAAGGGAAACCAATAACAAAAAATGAGAATAGGTAGGTGGAGAAATATTTCTTGTTGTCATTGCTGATGGTGTTCATATCTTTTACCTTCTCTTAAAAAATAAAAACAGCTATGGTTTTCGAAGCAAGAATCCTGCCACTCAAGAAATAATGCTTCTAAATATACAAGACCACTTGAGGGCACTGTGGCATTGCATTTTGGTCAAGTGACCTTTGAAAACAGAACTTGGGGAGAATAATCTCGTTTTTCAAAACCCAGAATGAGCACACACAGGTACTCTAGGGTAATGTCTGTACATGAGGATGGGCATAGCTGTGTGGACATATAAATCAGTTAGTGCCCCACCGAGGCAGCTCCAGGACCAGAGATTGCTTTCCACATCCGGCCTTCACTATATGCTTCAGAGATTTCCTTTACTGGTTGTTCAGGCTGAACTATGATATTATGATTTTCCAATTGCAGTGATAATGGATCATTTTTGGCATTTCCTACTCATTAGAATCTGTGCCAGTGTGATGGATTAATTTAGGGGCATTTTCTGTCCTTGGTATAATCATTGGGAAGGGAATGAGAATGGCTGCTGCTCATTACAGCACAGGGTGCAGGACTTAGATGTGAAAAAGGAGAGGGAGAAAGAGAGAGAGGGGCTTGGAAAGAATGTGTTCTGAAGGCTTAGCGGAGCAAAGGAGAAAGTCTCAGCTTACTGGATGGGATCAGAATCAGCGGGCAGGTCACAATGGAATGCAGTGCTAATATTGGAAAACGTTTAAATGTATGCTAATAGAGCTGGATCCTCTCATGCAGTAATTTTCCTTTTTATTAAAAATCAACTGACTGCAATAAAAATCATGAAGCCTTTTTATTTGCCATTTGCATTGTTTAGCATTTATAATTCTTGTAGTAAAAGAAGTATCAGACTTGAGTTTTAGTCCTGGCCACGCAATATCTTGCATGAGTAAATGTCTTTGATAAACATATATTGAACATCTACACTGTGATCAGCATATTTATAAGGGTGGGAAAGAGAGGAATCTTGAGTTCCTCCTGCTTTAAGCAGAGCACTCTTTGAATAAGCTGAAATACTTTTTTAAGCAAATGAAATACGAACTGGCATCCTATGGTCTCAAGTTCTCCATCTTCTAAATTTATTTAAAAGCTATTCTCATTCTACTTTTTTTTTTTTTTGAGTGAAGAAAGCTTGAGATTCAAAAGCGGCCTTCAATGTCACCCATCTGATTAATTACAATTCTCAAAAGCCTTGGGAAAGTCTTCTATGGCACAGATAAAACAGTGAGAATATGCTCAGTTTTGGACACGTATATTTTGACAAATCAGAAGTAATCCTGTTACTAGAGAAAATGAAAGACATGGTGGCGAATGTGACAGACTTAAAAATAATAAAGACTGTAAGAAAGAATGGCTTATTTAAATATTAACAAATGACTATGAACTTATAATACAGAGTCACATAAAAGTGGAATGATGGAAGATTTGATGGGTCTATAACATGGCTCTGTATATCATAAAACATGGAAGATGAAAGATATAAAGCTTAAAATATGGTCTCAGAATGTCATTAATGAATGGTGATAAAACACAAAGGAGGAAGGTGGACACATGAACTTATACTGAGACTTTGGATTAGGGTTGCTTTCTGCTTCAAATCAGAGGTTTCTATGAATTATAAAGAACAAGAAACAACAAATCTATGATTGTTAAGAAGTTATAGGAAATGTCAGCTAAAAGTAAAACTGAGCTAGTTAAAAGAAAACCTAAAAGGGATTACTTGAAGTTTTATAAAAAAGCCAGACTTAATGGGTGATTTCAGAACAAAGTAAGAAACTAATTTTTTAATAGTTTTTTCTTTAGAAACCTCCTCAGCAGGTAGTAAGCATCCTGTCAATGATGGTGTCAAGTAGAGAAAAGAAAACCATTTGATGGGATACAGCAAAGAGAATTTTTAAATCAGCTAATGGTTTAACATTTCTTCCTTAAAGTAATATTAGTCCTGAGTTTCAATTAATAGCTTCAAACTATACATTTGAAAACATTTATATGCAAATATCATGTGCCAGTCATAATAGTAAGCACTGTTGAAACCAGGATAAAGAAATGCAACATGTGGGGCGCCTGGGTGGCTCAGTTGGTTAAGCAACTGCCTTCGGTTCAGGTCATGATCCTGGAAACCCAGGATCAAGCCCCACATCAGGCTCCCTGCTTGGTGGGAAGCCTGCTTCTCCCTCTCTCACTCCCTCTGCAGTATTCCCTCTCTAGCTCTGTTTCTCTCTGTCAAATAAATAAATAAAAAATTTTAAAAATTATTAAAAAATAAAAAAAGAAATGCTACATGTATTTTAAATAAAGAGATACACATATTCCTGAACAAATGATTTATTATTGTACCAATAAAAAGTGTCACCAAATTGATCCATAGGTTTAAAGCAATTAAACCTAAAGCCTAGGGGATTTTTTAAGAAATTTGAGAAGATGATTGGCGATTTTATATAAAAAAGTTTAAGCATATAAGCAAAATAAGTTCATCAGAGAAAGATAATTATCATATGATCCCACTTGTATGTGGAAGTTAAGAAACAAAGGAGAGGATCATATGGGAAGGGACAGAAAAAAGAAACAAGATGAAATCAGAGAGGGAGACAAACCATAAGTATAAGCTCTTAACCATAGGAAACAAATAGGATTGCTATTTGGGGGGATGGGGTAACTTGGTAATGGGCATAAGGAGGACATGTGATGTACTGAGCACCAGGTATCATATAAGACCGACAAATTACTAAACTCTACTTCTGAAACTAATAATACACTATGTGCTAAGTAATTGAATTTATTATTTTTAATCAATTGAATTTAAATTTTTAAAATGCAAGAAAAAAGTTTAAAAAATAAGTAAATACATAAAAAGTACTTGGACATTAAAAAAAAAAAACTTAAACACAGAAGAAGCACAGGTTATTGTATGGTACTGCCAGAGGGGTAGGTAAAGCAACCAATGCGAGGTAATAGATATTTTAGAAACTCACTCAAGTGATACGCAAATTCAACGAGTCTATCTATATAGCATGCGAATCATTGCATAAAGGGGATATCATTCAATAAACAGTGTTAGGAATACATATTTTAAAATTAAATTCTCCACATCATAAAACACACATGCACAGTATATATGCCAAACGGAATAAGAATCTAAGTGTGAAACCCAAATCCCCACAACTTTTAGAAGAAAATATAGGAGACTACCTATTTTGTTTCTAGGAAAGGAGAAAGTTACCTAAGTAAGTCATGTGAAACATTAACATAGAACTGATATTTCAAACATTTGACCACATTCAAATTAAGTAATTAAGTTCATCAAAAGATACCTAAGGAAAAAAAGGAAACCAATAAATTAGAGAAATAGTTGAACCATCTATAATTAATACATAATGCCTAGGATATATAAAGACCAATAAAATCAATAAGAAAATAGATTTTTTTTTGCTTAAAAAATTAACAAAAATCATGAATACATATTTCTTTCACAAGGAAAGGGAATCCTTTTCAAATCAGGATATACTCAACCTTACTATACAATCAGGAAACGGCCAAGTTACAATTACTTTCACACTCAGTAGACCAGCCAAAACCAGAAATTTGGTAACACTGAGTGCTGAGAGAGGTACAGATAAAGAAGAATGCAAAATAATATAATCATTTTTAGAAATAGTTTTGTGTTACTTCACAATTTTAGCATTTGCATAATTTATGACCAAGCAATGAAATTCCTAAGTAAATACCTAGAATATATTCTTCCATGTGTGCCAGGAAACCTACAGGAGAATTGTGATAATAGCCTTGTCAGGAGCTGGGGGTGGGGAATCAAATGGACTATTACATAACCACCTAAAAGTAACTGAACTATAAAAAACAATATGGATAAAATTTAGTTTTGTAATAGTCAATTAAAAAAAAAGTCACATGAAGTTACATTGCATCATAGCATATTAGCAAGGCAAATGAAGCAAACTAAAATGTAAAAAAAGTACATTAGGAAATGTCTTGAAGGAAGAAATTCTCCATTTTAATATTTTTACATCAAGCTCACATATAGCAATTACTCCAGGACCTTTGTACTGGACTTGCTATAGGTATTATTTAACCAACTCACATGTCCTTTTTAAGAAGAGAGACTAAAGAAACAAATGGTGCTGAAAAAGACCAAGGACCCAGAAAATTACTCATAATGCCCACATGCCTAGACATATGATTTATAAACATCTAAGTTACATAGGTTGAAGCGACTGGCCTTGAACTCACATAATTAGGAGTTGTGTAGATGGAGTCTTTGCATATATAATTATATTACAGATCTCCAGAGAAACAACCAACAGGATGCATCTATATAGAAAGAGGTTTATTATAGGGAATTGGTTCATACAATATTGAAGGCTGAGAAGTCTCAAACTGCAGTGAGCAAACTTGAAATCGTGCAGTTCAAATCTAAGGCCAAAAGCCTGACAAACGTACTCCTAAAGGAATCTTACTAGACTTGAGGGTGTTTGGATCACCCCCAGCTGGTTTCCAGACTCTCTATCCACATCTTTTCAAATAATGCACTTACTAACTTCTGCTATGATTAGCATGCATTTCCTATACAGACTAGATGGATACACCACTCATGTGACATTACTGAGGTGATATCAATCAATGTTTCCTCAGAAACATTCCTCTATTCACATATTACAACTAAGGTTGCCACCAACCTCAATTCTAAGGGTGACGATGTGATAAAGTTCAAGCTTATAAGGAATTACAATTATTTAATCACTATATTTCTTTTTTAAAAAGATTTTATTTATTTATTTGACAGAGAGAAAGACAGCTAGAGAGGGAACACAAGCAGGAGGAGTGAGAGAGGGAGAAGCAGGCTTCCCGCAGAGCAGGGAACCCAATGTGGGGCTTGATCCCAGGTCTCCGTGATCATGACCTGAGCCGAAGGCAATCGCTTAACCAACTGAGCTACCCAGGCGCCCCTAATCAGTATACTTCTTTCAAGGAGATTTGACCAAAGTCAGGGGAATTCATCTAATTATCAGGACTTAATTTTTTAATCTAATTTTTAAAAATACTTTATTTATTTGAGAGAGAGAGTGAGAGAGAGCATGAGAGCGGAGAAGGTCAGAGGAAGAAGCAGACTCCGCGTGGAGCTGGGAGCCCGATGTGGGACTCAGTCTTGGGACTCCAGGATCATGACCAGAGCTGAAGGCAATGGCTTAACCAACTGAGCCACTCAGGTGCCCTGATTCTAATTTTTTTAATAGCCAAGAAGAAGAGCCTCTCCTTCCACTAATATTGTCTAATTGGTAGGTCGTAAGCCTGGACCTATTGGTGGCTGTCTTATAAGAGTGAAGGTAGAGCTTGTTTGATACTAAAACTAAAACAGAAAATCAGAACCAAAAGCTAAAGGCAGACACAATTTCACTATGTGTTAAACAGTCAGCCTGCCTTTGAACTTCTAATGGTATTTTGTTGTTGTTGTTGTTGTTGTTGTTGTTGTTGTTTGTTTTTTGTTTCCCATCTTAGGTCAGTTTGAACTGGGTATTTACCATTTTCCACCAAATGTTTTATGACAAACATTTCTCTTACGCATCTTTCATGAATGCAGGCTCTGTAACAAGGGCATGGTGAAAGGGTACTTCACTTCTGGTTTCTTGTTTTCTAGTCTACGTTGGCTTCTTTGGTATCTTGCCACAGTTCTTTTTTTCCAGAATGGTCCCAGCTCTCCATCCACATTAGACTGTGGGACTCCTCTGATCTATCACCCTGCTGACCCTAATTCTTCCTCATCAATACTCTCTTATTTATTCCCTAAGGTCTCACAAAGCATTCCTGGAAATATAATTACTGAGCACTCACTATGTATGACTTGTCATAACTTTAGAGCTACTTATAAAACATATGAGGTCACATTTTCTTCAAAAACTCTATACCTCTGAGATTCTTTTGACCATACAACTGGACATGAGCTGACCAGTTCCCGCCAATCCTTAGTCTACTCACTGATGACCCAGGCAATCTCCAGAATTAGTAGTCATCTTTCTATAATGACTGGAATATATTCCAGCATTTTAATATATAAAATTTATTAAACAAATTTCTCATTATGTAACATATTAAATAATTTTCATTGTTTTCTTTTTATTATTTATAATAATATATTAAGCACTTCTTTAAGTAGTTTCTACTTTTGTTGAACTATATATTTAGATAAATTAAACTAGTAGAGTAAGTTGATTGATGATTAAAAATATGATAGCTCTTGCTGTAAACTACAATATTGCCTTACACAAAAGTATAATAGTTTATGACATAGGTGATGAATGAATATATTCATCTATAACATCACCAGTATTGGATGACATTTTGAAATTTCTACTTTCTTAGGTGTAAGACAATGTGACTATAATTATTTTTATTACCTCTGTAGATCCATATTTGGTTATCATAATTCATTTTACAGAATAAATTCAATTTATGCATTACATAGAAAAGAAAGAGACATCAATTAAAAATATAAATAACAATATAAGGAAAACCATGGTTATAAGAACAGATAAGATATAGACAATAAAGAGTAAAGCAGAATAATAACAAATTAGCATAAGATTTGTCATAGAGTGAAAAATCTTTCCTTGACATGGTATTTTAGTATGAAGTAGACCAAAATAGTGTCCATAAATTTTTTCTGTAATTTTTATATTATTATTAATTTCAAATTTTCACAGAATAATTCAAATCCTAATGTGGACTTTATAATTTATGTATTCATTTTATTTTTAGCACAATCTATCATATTAATGAACAGTGAGGATAAGAAGTAGTGAGCAGTGTTAGGGTCAGTGAGTCATTAGAATGCACTCAGATATGTTGTGACTTGGGATATTACCCTTCCTCTACCACATTACTTGGGCCTTGAGCGTGTGATCTGAAGCAAAGTGGAAAGTTGACATAAGGTATAATGAAGTTAGCTGTGCCAAGTTTTTGTGGTCAATTACAATGAGAACTGAAAACCATTTTCCCATTAATCAATATATTTGAGGAATACATATTTGGGAAGTTTGGTGCTATGCAATTCTGGAGAACAAACAACATAATAAGCTACACAGTCAGTTAAATAGATGGGGAGAACACTGTCCCCCACATGGAGGCAGATCAGTGAAAGGAGGTCTAGACTGGGAGTCAGATAGTCTGTGTTCTAATCCTGTCTATCCAGACTACTATCGGTAAAAAGCTTGACTATTTGAAATGATGGTTTCCTTATATGCTGAACGGGGATGAGAAGTCCTTCCCTAATAGACTTTGTGAGGGTCAGCTGTGGTGCCTATTTAAAACTAATGCAATACACAAACACAAAGTTTTCTTCCTATTTGCATCTCACCATCTTTTTTTTGGGGGGGGGATAGTTTTGCTGATTTGTATGGCACAGAGAAATAAAAACTGGATGAATTAATTCAGAGTGAAGTTATCTTTATACATCCTCCCAGAAAACACACCCTTTATGCTGTCTGGTTCTAAGAAAGCATTTCTCCATAAATAATTGTTGTTGAAACAAAGCGCCTCCCAACTCCTGGAACTACAATAACATTAGACAAGCGTGCCCTCCAAAATGCTGTCACTGTTAATCAGGCCTCAGAAATCAACATTGAACAATGGAATTTTGAAATGGAAGAAAAAAGATGTCTCTATATTTTGGCAGGCTTGTGCTTATATATGAATGTGAACAGAGATTTGCAGAAAATATTATCCAAAGTTCATGAGCAGTAATTGTAGTCTTCACTTGATTCCCCATTTTGCCAGTTCCTCTCAAGATTAAATATGAAAAAGTGCATTTGAAATATATTTAATGGGCTATTCAGAAAGCACTGTGGAAGATAGATTCCTTAAAACTGTTTTTAGACTCAGTTAAAGATTTACTACAGGAAAATGATTGCAGGTGATTATAAAATCTGTCATGAGAAATTGATTATTGAGCTTCTTCGTATATCTAAGTGTTAATTAGCTGGCAGGTGCTATATATACACAAGTCTTCTCTCATACATACTCTACACACATAGACAAACACATATATGTGGACATATGTGTGTGTGCAGGTGCACATGTATGATATATACACACACATCAGTGAGGTCACAAGCTGGGGCCTTAATATGTCTTAAAAATGTGTGTTTAATTGAATTCCTATTACCTCTCCAACCATAACTCTCACAACTTCCTCTGTCTAACCCTCTCCCCTTTTTAGTTTTCTGAAATTCCCTGTGTCCTTTCTGTTTCTAGGCTTCATTCCATTCTGATCCCTCTGTCTGGGATACCCTTTACATGACTCCTTCCTACACCAAGTATCAGCTTTAATTCATTTCCTTTGAGAAGCATTCCACAGTCTTCCAACTCCAGCTTAGATATCTTTTATATGTGCTCTCAAAGTACACTCTGACAGTGTTCATTAATAAGCAGTGACTGGATGCTTGTCTACATTGTCCATTAGATTGCAAACTCCATGAGGACTGGCATGAAACTTTATTGACTGTTGTATCCCCGGCGCCTTAAATATAGTAAAAGCATTTAATGAGAATTTATGAAATGAGTATATGAAAGAATGAATGAATCAAACAATTTAGGCAGCTAAATTTGGGCCTAACATGTTCCTCTTAACAAGGATTGGAGATTAGAAGGAAAGGGGAGGTAGGATGGGGTGTTTCTTCTCTACTGGTATCATCAAAAAGATTTCTTCTCTTTTATTTTTTCTTTTCTTTTATCTTCTTTTCTTTTCTTTCCTTTTATTTTATTTTATTTTTGCCAAATGTCTGTTTATAAGAACACAAGCCCAACAATTAAGGCAATTACAATGGACAACTTAGTTCCAATAATCATAAAGTTGTAGATTCAAAGAAATCAGCTAAAAATAAGACATTATAAAATCATCATCATCAGTTATCCTACCAAATTATCATGGGATCCCTCCAAGGAAAGAGGCATGTTTCCTTAGGAGGTGGACAATATTAGCATAATGCTGAAACAGTTATTTTCCTATATTGGGTTCATTTTTTTCTCAACATGTAATGTTTCATAAATATTACTATTGATATTTTTAATAGTAAATTTTACAAATTTGGATAGATACATAGTAATTTTTCTTTCCATGACTAATACATATTTAGAGGATTTTATATGGATCCCCATAAGATGTCTATATATAATATAGATATATATGATATATATAGTATTTATATTATAATACATACAGTGTTTATATTATGAACTACTTTTATGATTGTGAGAGAAATACATTATACATCCTGGTATGCATGTGGATATTTGGACTGTCACATAATTAAATTCAAAGAAGCTTGATACTCCCATAAGCTATGTTACTTTTGACAGAATATTAGGTCTCTCTCGGACTCAGTATTTTTCTCCATACATGAGGGAATTGAACCAGGTGATCATAAGTTGCTTTAGATTATATGATCCAAATCCTTTGAAATGAGAATTTATATAACAGTTTTGCTTCTCCATTATCATATATATTATTCCTTTCTGAAAAGGAGTCAAATCCTAATCTACTTCTTGATTCATATATTCATTCATTCAGCACTCATTATGTTGCCAATACAGAGTATTACAGTATTAGTGACACTAATAGTAGCAGTACTACTAGTACTACTTCTGCTGATATCATTGCTGGTAGTGCCAATAATACCACCAATTACTGAGTAGGCACCATGTGTTCAGTACTGAGCTGAAAGGATTTACGTGGTTCAGCACATTTAGTCACAGTGGTATTTCTCAGTCAACAAACATCCAGTACTCCCATGAGGGTGGGGATTTAAATTTCCTAAAATAAATATTCCTCATCTATGCTATTATCATTTTTCTTTGGAGATAATGAAGTAGGAATTTATATATCTTCCAAAGTTGTAGTTTTATGTACTGCCATGAAGTGAATGAGTCAGGATTTAAAGAAAACCCTCATTCTTAACCAATCTGATACTACTATTATGGTACATTCAGTACTGCTTTTATTTTCTTAGATAAACGTTTTATTTCAGAATTAGCTTAGATTCACAACATCTGCTTTTTAGTATTGTGTATTTTTAAGAATTCTATCTTTGAGATGCTAAACTAGGATTTCTTTGAGACTAGGAAGCATATTCCCAGAGCATAGCCAAATTTCCAAAACACAAAATAAGAATGGATGCTTATTGTACTCCTTCAATCTAATAAACAGTGAACAAAAAGAAAACAACCACAAAAATAAAATAAAACAAAAAATCTCAAGTATGCATTTACTACAGAAGGTAGAATTGGTCACTGACAGACATAGGAGCTACATGGAGAAGAGTCCTAATTGAAAAGCAGGTTGCAGTCTTGGTTAAGCATGGAATAAATTTTAAATAAATTATTTATTTATTTAAATAAATAATTGCTTGCATTACCAATCTTAAGAGAAAGCACTTAGAAAAGAATACATGAGCCATCTTTGATAAGAACAATTTATTTATAATCTTATAGTTTTAAAAATATTTTATTATTTTGTTTTATTATGAACTATGGATTAGCATTATTTAATGGAAAGAGGTTTTAATTGACGAGGTCCTTTGTTTAGAGCACTGGTATGTGACTGTTACATGTTATGTGCTATTTGTCTTCCTTACACCCGCTTTAATAGTTCTGTTAGCACATCAAGAGTGTTCTCATAATTTGTCTGCATTTCTTTGTAATTTATGCCATCGTTCCAAAGAGGAAACCCAATGCAAGAGAAACATGGCAAACACTTTTTAAACAATGAATCTTGTCTAATGCCTTTAAAGCATTTCATTTACAAAATCAGCTCTTACTAAGATGTTAATAGTTCTATTTGATGTTAAAAGCAAAACTGGGTCTACCAAATATAAGGAGTTCAAGTATAATCCATAATCTTAAGTGTCTTTTCTCCCCCAGATTTATCCCTAAAGTTAAGCAGTTTTTAATATCACTTAGAAAATGACTTGATTTGAGAAATCTGACTGAAATATGCTTGGTATATTACAATATGCTGGCAGCATAAATATATTCAAATTCAGGTAATAGAAAGTAAAATATAAATGTGGAAAAGTGAACTTATCTTTTCTTAACCTAGTAGCAAGTGAATATCATGAGAAATTAAGGTTAGAAATAACTAGCAAAACGAAACCAATCAAACAAACAAAACAAAACAAAAACCCTCTATTTCTAATTTTGCCTCTTCCAATGTAGTAAAACTTGGGCATATGTCACCTCTTTGGGCTTCAGACATTTTTTAAAAATAAGAATTGGGCTTTTTAATGTGTATGCTATTTTATGTTGTTTCTTGATTGTGACATTTTAACTCTTTCTTTTTTTAAGCAGGAATTTATAAGCTTTTAAAAGTCAACGTTGATATAAATTAAAAGATGATAAGCATCAAGATTGATGATGATTTCATGGCAAATTAGCATCTAGCATGTTTAAAATAAAGTATTATATGTGAAAATATAAAAGAGTGAAAGGAAGTATATTATGACTGAGTAGAAGTCATAATAGGTCTTGAGTTTAATTTTAGCATCAAAAATATATACGAAATAGAATTTTAGGGTACATGATAAACTGTGTAATTATATATTTTAGTTTTCCTCATAGCCACCATAAAGAAAATTAACATTATATTGCATTTTTGAAATGGAAAAAGCGTAACACCAATAAGTATGACCACTGATAACTTCTTGCGATCTGATTCAATACAAGTTCCTCTTTTAGTGAGCTGAATCCTTTCATTTTTTTATAAGCTGAATTCTTAATAGCGTGTTTTTTTGGACAATGAAATGAGAGCCAACAGATTTTTATATAAAACCAAACATGTCTTTAGGAAAAATACACAGAAAAAAAAAGAAAAGAAATGATGAAAACCATTCAGATTTAGAAGAATGAGAACAACACAAACCTTCATTTTGTATAAAATTGTATTATGAATATTTTTAAATAACTCATACATTGCATGATCACTGATTATTTTATTTCTTATATTACACAAAATGAATGTTATGTTTTCATTCTTTTTTTAAAAAAAGATTTTATGTATTTATTTCACAGAGAGAGAAAGAGAGAGCGCAAACAAGGGGAGATGCAGGCAGAGGGAGAGAGAGAAGGAGGCTTACGGTTCACTCTCAGGAAACTGGGATCATGATCTGAGCCGAAGGCAGACACTTAACCAACTGAGCACCCAGGTGCTCCTGTATTTTCATTCTTTCTTTTTCTTTTTATTTTTTAAACTGGTATTGTAAAAAGTTGTGATTAGGGACGCCTGGGTGGCTCAGTTGGTTAAGTGGCTGCCTTCGGGGCTCAGGTCATGATCCCGGAGACCTCGGATCGTGCCTGCATCCGGCTCCCTGCTCGGCGGGAAGCCTGCTTCTCCCTCCCTTGCTCCCTCTGCTTGTGTTCCCTCTCTAGCTGTGTTTCTCTCTGTCAAATAAATAAATAAAATCTTAAAAAAAAAAGTTGTGATTATACATATAATGCATTTAAAACTATAGATAATGCATGACATTTGGACTTGAATATAAAACCTCTCATTCATTTTCTCCACGATCTGAGTAAAATCAGTGACGCATATAGGAGGAGAAGAAAAACCAGGGATGCACGTGGGAGGAAAAGAAACAAAATAAAGAAAGAAACAAACAAAAACTCATAGTTCAGTGTGTGTGTGTGTGTGTGTGTGTGTGTGTGTGTGCGTGTGTGTGTGTGTATGGAAACTTTTGATGAAAATGAGTAAAATCATCTTCAATGAAAACATTTTTAAAGCTGTTCTTTAGAAAACTAAGAGATGTATTCCACAATCTTAAAAACAGGTCTGTTATATTAAATTTTAATTAATAGTGGTCTCTGTTCTTTGTGCCACCAGAGTTGGGGAGTAGTTGGGATGTGACTCTTACAGATTAGAAAGGTATGGCTATTATTCAACCATAAAAAGAGGGAAATCCTACCATTTGCTATGACATGGATGTACCTTGAGGGCATATTCTATGTGAAATAAGTCAGAAGAGGAAAACCTGATCTAACTGATATGTGAAATCTAACTTCTATGTGAAATCTACAAGAGCCAAATTCATAGAAACAGAAAGTAGAATGGTGGTTACAAGGGACTGGCAGGTGGAAGAAAAGACAAGATGTTGATCAAAGGGTATAAACTTTCAGCTAAAATTTGAAAAAGATGGGGTGCCTGGGTGGCAGTTAGTTAAGCAACCAAGTTTCGTTTTCAGTTCCAGTTATGATTTCACAGTTTTGATCTCACAGTGGTGAAGTCGAACCCCATATCGGGCTCCAAGCTCAGCGTGGAGTCCGCTTGAGTTTTTGTCTCCTTCTCCCTCCCCCCCCCCAGAGCTCACTTTCTCTAAAGTAAAAAAATATATCTTTAAAAAGAATAAAATAAAATACATTAGATCTCAAGATCTAATGTACTGCATGGTAACTGTAGCTAATATTGCTGTTACAGGGGCGCCTGGGTGGCTCAGTTGGTTAAGCAACTGCCTTCGGCTCAGGTCATGATCCTGGAGACCCGGGATCGAGCCCCGCATCCAGCTCCCTGCTCGGCGGGAAGCCTGCTTCTCCCTCTCTCACTCCCCCTGCTTGTGTTCCCTCTCTCGCTGTGTTTCTCTCTGTCAAATAAATAAAATCTTTAAAAAAAAATAAAATAATGCTTCACATAATTGAAATTTGCTGAACCAGATCCTAAATGCTCTCAACACACACACATAATTATATGAGTTGATGATATATTAATTAATCATATCGTGGTAATCATTTCACAATATATACATGTGTTAAATCATCACTTTGTACACCTTAAACTAACACAAGGTTATATGTCAATTACATATCAATAAGGCTGGGAGGGAGGGGAAAGAAATGTAGAAATCAGTAGATTGAATACAATATTTAAGTAGAAATGCTAGAATGGAAAACCATTTTATTTTTTAATTTTTAAAATATTTTATTTATTTTTTTGAGAGAGAGAGCATGAGAGAAAAGGATCATAGGGAGAAATAAATTCCCACTGAGCAGGGAGCCTGATGTGGGGCTCGATCCCAGGACCTTGGGATCATGACCTGAGCCGAAAGCAAATACTTAACCAACTGAGCCACCCAAGTGCCCCAGAAAAAATTTTTTAAGTCAGTGGCCTGAAGAATGTTTTCTGTGTTAGATTTGTTTTAGTCCTCACTGCTTTTTTTACTGTTTTATAGGGGGATTAAGATGTATGTATTATCATGTATTTCCATAATCTCATTTGGGCAATAATACACAAGTTCTTGGACACATCTACATTTCTGAACTTTAGATTGCTTCTCTCTAAAATTCTACAATAATATTGTTACCTAACAGAGCTGTTAAAGTCTTAGTATAGCTATAATCAACAAAACAAATTAACCAGGTCTGGGGTCAACCACTTACAAATCATTATTTTCCTTGAATTTCTTCTTTAGTTTGAGGGACAAGAACAGGGGAGGGTTTTGACCCAAATATTATCATCAGAGAGTCATTGTGAGCATATTTTAATCAAACTAATTTACAAATAGAGGAGTTGGTGTTTAGATCCATTTCTGATTATGAAAATTCAGCTCTGTCTAGTTTTAAGGGTTCTCTTTTTTCTGATCTTACCTTTATGTTTTATTTTTGTTTCTTATTATTACTCAGTGCAAAACTCAAGCAAATTTGAATGTGAACCACCTCTTTCTGACTTCCCTGGGGAAAAAAGTCATGAATCCTGTCCATGAAGTGATGATAAAGTCTAGGTTATAAGGTCCAGTGGTGATTTTACAAATAAGCACAGACACATGATATTATATTTATATCAGATTATCTTATCATTCCAATTCAAACCCTCTCACTCAGAGATGAATTACTGTTTCCAAACTAAACATTTTATTATGTACTGGTCCACAATAAGATAAATATTTAAGTTTTGTTTAGCCCATATGGGGCCCCTGGATGGCTCAATCAGTTAAGCATCTGCCTTCAGCTCAGGTCATGATCCCATGATCCTGAGATTGAGTCCCATGTCCCACGTCAGACTTCCCTCTCAGCAGGGGGTCTACTTCTCCCTCTCCCTCTCTGCCCCAAGAGAGAGCTTGTGTGCTCTCTCTCTCAAATAAATACAATCTTTTAGTAGAGTATTTAGCACATTTTATAATATTTTCCATCAGTGCATTAGTCTCATTTTAATTTTTATCAGATTTTACAAGATTATCAGACACATTGAATTGGAAATTATAAAACAAAACAGAAAAACAACCTATTCTTCTCCACAGATGGTTGGGAGGCACTTCTTTGACTGCATGCAAAGGCTTTACCATTAAAGACCCCTCCCATCTCTAGCTTCTACTGACTTCTCGCTCTATCCTCCTCACCACCTCTGCCAGGATGTTGTCACACCAGCCTTTTTTTTTCTTTTTTTCTTTTTGTGTCTTGAACATCCTAAGGTTACTTTTGCCCACTTGAGTCCTCTGTGCAGTTCATATTCTGTGGGCACTTGTGCATTCCTGTGCAAGTATGTGCATGTGTGTGTTTCTGTACGTAACGTTCTTCTCAGTTCTTCTCAGAGACTACTCCATGATTGGCTGTCATTTGATCATTGGTGACCATTCAACCTAAAGATATCAGACTTGTCCCTGCAGTTAACTTTTATTACATCACCAAAATTTAATTTGTTCCTAGCATTCATTAGGCTCAATCACTTCTCTCACTTATTTATGTTTATTGCCTGATTTTCTAATTGGGAGTTGGAGCTCCATGACAGAAAGTATCTAATATAGTCCGTTTCTCTAACCTTTGAGGTTGGAATAGTATCTGGAAGAGAACAGGTACACAACAACACTGGGTATGTGTTAAATACTGAAAAATTATATTGCATTTTATCAGTTTGAAAGTAATTATACATACATTATCTAATCTAATTTCATTGATCAGAGGAAAGCCATTACAACCTGAAATAATAATGGATCTATTAATAGCTCCCCATAAATGTTCTCTAAAAAATTTAGTTTTAACTTAATTAAAACACATTTGCTTGAGTATATGGTGAAGCATAAATCATGATTATATGGAGAGAGATGCTGGGGTAGAAAACCTGGATATGAAACCAATCCAGGACATTTTGGATCCCCATTTATTATTTGAGTTTAGACAAATCCCCTGGCTCATTGTTAACCTTAGTTCCTTCATCTATAATAATGAATGTTAAATCTATATTTCTTGGTTTTCAAAAGGATTCAAGGAGATCACACATTTAAAATCACCAAACATAAGTTTTGCCATAAAAATATGCTTTCTCAATTATTCCCTTAATCAGAGAGAATAAAGCTTGTCATTACTAATAAATTAATGCCATATTTAATGACATATTTAAATTATATATGTGTTACTTGTTGTTTCCAAAGGAAAGCCTGTCTCCCTTTCAGCAATATTATATATCTATGTACACTATCACACTTTTAGTGTGTATATTATATATATTAGAGTTTGGTGATTAAAAATACAGTCTGATATATATATATATATATATATATATATATACATACATATATACACAATTAGAGTTTAGTGATAAAAATACTGTATTTACTCTTATTTTACCTGCTGAGAAAGCATTTTTCAACCTCAAGCAATTTTTACTTAACTGAAAAACATTGTTCACTGTTAGGGCCATAATTGTAAATCTAATTTTCTATCTAGCATTCTTAGGGATTTACTGACTGCTTAATTTGATGTTTTGGGACCTATTTATAATTATAATAAAAAATACATGTTAAAACACATTTCTGAATGACACAGTTATTTAATGACTGCCATTTCCACTGGCCAGAAACAGCATTATTGTCAGCATTTAGAGTGATCTATGGACTTGCTGAATATGACTCAAAGGACGGAATGTAATCTATAAGGAATTTTCGCACAGCCACCCTGATTCCTGTTTCACATCCCAAACTTAATGCATTTTCTCTGATTCATGTCTTTATATATTTAGTTCATATCCTAGCTTAAAACTAATTTCACAACTCTATTATCAAAATCTACTTGGTTTGAGTTAAAAATCAGAAAATTAGAAATGAACTGGCCTGTAGTAAAAATATTTATGCATTAGTTAGATTTCAAAACTATTTCCCTGGTGGGCATTTTAACATTATTGGGTTAAATAAAAGTTTGAAAAATTGTTTCTTCTAACTCATATTTAAAACAGGAAATGTTCTTCATAAAAAAATCAGATATTCTAATTTGCTCAGGAAAATAATACATTTATATACATGGGAAAATAGAACATATTTTGGATATATCATAGGGACACTGGCTGGCCAAATTTCTCCACCATATAAACAGATAATGATTAATTAGGCCCATAATATTTCCTGAGTTCCGTATCTGTGGAATACAAGAAATTTTTTTTTTTAAGATTTTATTTATTTGACAGAGAGAAACACAGCCAGAGAGGGAACACAAGCAGGGTGAGTGAGAGAGGAAGAAGCAGGCTTCCCAATGAGCAGGGAGCCCGATGCAGGGCTCAGTCCCAGGACTCTGGGATCATGACCTGAGCCAAAGGCAGATGCTTAACAACTGAGTCACCCAGACGCCCAATACAAGAAATTCCTAAACAAATAAGTCTCTTCTCCAAACGTTCTCACAACATATCCCTGCTTACAATAAAAGTCAATTGCTTTACAGGGGAGTAAATCATGGAAGCACAGAGAAGGATACCTGACACAGTCATAGACATTATTTCCATCCTGGGATGCTCCTGGCACATGAAGAGGAGCTTTCCAAGCAAGAGTAACAGGAGGGTATTATTATACCATAAGGTGCAATTCTAAATAATTTGGGATGACCAGAA
This sequence comes from Spilogale gracilis, assembly GCA_004023965.1. Taxonomy (NCBI): domain Eukaryota; kingdom Metazoa; phylum Chordata; class Mammalia; order Carnivora; family Mephitidae; genus Spilogale; species Spilogale gracilis. The sequence continues at coordinate 39,806 of PITA01012775.1, read as the reverse complement.
AATAGAGAGAAATAAGACTGGTCAGACTGAGAAGGAGGTAGATGAAAATACCCTGAAAATTAGCTCTTATTTCCACCCATGGCATCAGTTGGGAATGGCAAGAGAAGACTGTGCAAGCTGATATAGGAAACGTCAGGAAAGATTTCATGGACTGTGAGTAGGAGTTTGGAATTTTATCTTGAATAATTGAAACAAGAACCTGGTATGGTTAAGTCAGCATTACTGAGCACTCACTCTAGCAGGTTTGTAATCTACACATGATTATGTTTATTCTCATGTAGCTGAGCCCTGGGAGTTCTTTTTTCTCTCTTATCCTTTCATAGTTGCCTTTTTTATTGAAATCACAACATGAAGTTACATGAAAACACATATTTTCTCCCCTCATCATCTTCCCTACACCTATTCTCAGATTCGCCAAGACTTTTTAAGAACAGAAAAGACATTAAATTTTGAGAAACAAAGAAACTTTGGCCTCTCCCCCTTGGTCCTGTCAAAAAGGAATGGGGGAAGGGTTTCCAATGATGGCTCCTTGTGACGTTTGTGCTTGCTACATAATAGAACGTGTCTCCTGGACATGATGTGTGTTAAGCGGAAGGATAGAGTGTCTCTCTTATACTGTGATGTCTCCCTTAAAATTTCCCTACTGGGGAACCTGGTTGGCTCAGTTGGTTAAGAGACTGCCTTCGGCTCAGGTCATAATTCTGGAGACGGGGGATCGAGCCCCACATCCGGCTCCCTGCTCAGCAGGAAGCCTGCTTTCTCCGTCTCTCACTCCCCCTGCTTGTGTTCCCTCTCTAGCTGTGTTTCTCTCTGTAAAATACATAAATAAAATATTTTTTAAAAATTTCCCTACTGGACAGTATGTTTGCTTACACATTCCCAGGAGCAGCAGAAGCCGTGTGTGTTTTGTGTATATGAGCAAGTAACTCTCAGAGTCCTGGATGGATCATACATATAATTAACAAGAATTAATAATTAAAGAATAACTTTAAAAGAAAAACGATTAAAAAAGAATTAGAAGATTTGTAAAAACCCTAATGAAGGTATTCTCTCTGTCTCAATCTCTCTCTCTTCCTTGCATACACACACACACACACACACACACACACACACACACACCCCTCCACACAGTAGCACAGACAGCCATTCCTAAGCAATCATTTCAGTGTTTGAAGTTAATAATCAGCTTTTTTTTTAGTGAATAAGGAAGAAATAATTGTTCTAGAATAGACAGTTTGCACACAAATACCATGATAAACTCCTTAAAGCAGATCCTAAACCGTTGTAGAGTCAGAACACTGATGCTTTCACGTATGTTACTTCTAGTTTTGACTCCTGGATTTGAGCTCATTACGAGTCTAACAGGAATCTCTGTTCCAATCAGATCACAAGCAAACAGTGACTATAGAAAGGCAGCTTACATCATCTTCATTTCTGTCCACTACATCCACACTTGACTAATAGACGTAAGCATTTCATTGGAAATGCTATAATCATTCCCTGTTCACCATAGCACAGTTCCTCAAAAATTCTGAGCAATACTGGCACCTCCACAAATAATGTCCCTGGATCAAATATATTTTGGTATACTTCTTGCAAAAAAAAAGTCCTCTCCTTAGAAATGTACAATTCAGAGGGATATATTAAATTCTCAATAATGACACTTTGCTTATTCTGATTTACAGAATTTTTTTCAAACTTATTTGACAACAGAATCCTCCTTTCCTTACTATATTTATATATACAGAAACATGGATACACACAAGGACATACACACACACCAAGTGATAGCACAAGAATCCATTTTTAGAAACAATAACGTAGGAAATACAATAATTTATAAATCTGTATGCAAGCATTTGCATAGTCTATTCTAATCCTTCTTCCATAACCCTCATTTCCCCAGAGATTTTAAGATCTGAGAAGATTGATTAACCTGTTACAACTTTGCGAGTCTATTTTTTTATACCATAGCTCACCTTTCAACCTTTGCCACTCCAAGCATCGAAGTACAGTGTCCTTGGAAGTTTCTAGAACCTCATTGTTCTGTCCCTCATTTGATGTTTCAGATAAAGATACTGCTAATTCTTTGCTAAGTGTTCAAGAAAAGAAAGATTAAGTAGTAGAGGTATTGGTATAAGAAGGTCATAGAAGGCTTTTGCAGGACAGATATAGACAAAATTATAATTAATTCTGATGATCTTAAAAAATGTAAATTGTGGAGAAACATATGTTACCAATGGTGATATAAAAATGACATGCAATATACAAAAAAGAGTCTTTGATCTGGAGTCCAGTGCTTATCTTGACATTTCCTATATTAATAATCATGATTTAAAAAATGATCATGATGGTTTTTACTTTCTGTAGATTCATCATGTTTACATTGACATAACAGTCTCCTTCTGAGTACCACTTTAAAAATCAAATAAAATCAATGGTACGCTATAGTAAATGGAATTGATTCTCTGATTTCCCTTTCTATATTTTCATTGTTAGTGTATAAGAACACAACTGGCTTCTCTGCACTGATTTTGTATCCTGACACATTACTCAATTGTTGTATGAGTTCTAGTAGTTTGGGGGTAGAGTCTTTTGGGTTTTCCACATAAAGTATCATATCATATGTAAAGAGAGAGAGTTTGACTTCTTCTTTGCCAAGGTGAATACCTTTTATTTCTTTCTGTTGTCTGATTGCTGTTGCTAGGACTTCTAACACTATGTTGAACAACAGTGGTGAGAGTGGGCATCCTTGACTTGTTCCTGATCTCAGAGGGAAGGCTGTCAGTTTTTCCCCATTGAGAATGATATTCACTGTGGGTTTTCTGTAGATAGATTTTATGAGGTTGAGGAATGTTCCCTCTATCCCTACACATTGAAGAGTTTTAATCAGGAACGGATGCTGTATTTTGTCAAATGCTTTTTCTGCTTCAATTGAGAGGACCATGTGGTTCTTCTCTCTTCTCTTAATGATTTGTTATATCACGTTGATTGATTTGCGAGTGTTGAACCACCCTTGTATCCCTAAGATAAATCCCATCTGGTCATGTGGATAATCTTTTAATGTATTGTTGGATCCTATTAGCAAGGATCTTGTTAAGAATCTTGGCATCCATATTCATCAGATATCTTGGTCTGAAGTTCTCCTTTTTGATGAGGTCTTGGTCTGGTTTGGGGATTAAAGTAATGCTGGCTTCATATAAAGAGTCTGGAAGTTTTCTTTCTGTTTCTATTTCCTGAAACACCTTCAGGATAATAGGTGTTATTTCTTCTTTGAATGTTTGGTAGAATTCCCCAGGGAACCCATCAGGTTCTGGGCTCTTGTTTTTTGGGATGTTTTTGATCACTGCTTCAATCTTGTTATTAGATATTGGTCTATTCAGATTGTCAATTTCTTCTTGTTTTAGTCTTGGAAGTTTATAGGTTTCCTGGAATGCATCCATATCTTCTAGGTTGTTAAATTTATTGGCATATAACTGTTGATAGTAATTTCTGATGATTGTTTCTATTTCCTTGGTGTTAGTCATGATCTCTCCCCTTTCATTCATGATTTTATTAATTTGGGTCTTCCCCCTTTTCTTTTGAATTAGTTTGTCCAATGATTTATCAATCTTATTAATTCCTTCAAAGAACCAGCTTCTAGTTCCGTTCATGTGTTCTACTATAGCTCTAGTTTCTAATTCATTGATCTCTGCTCTAATCTTAATTATTTCCCATCTTGTGTGTGGAGTTGGTTTAATTTGTTGTTGATTTTACAGTTCTTTAAGGTGTAATGAGAGTTGGTGTATTGGGGATTTTTCAATTTTTTTGAGTGAGGCTTGGATGGCTATGTATTTCCCCCTTAGGATTGCCTTCGCTGTATCCCATAGGTTTTTGGATTGATGTATCTTCATTCTCATTGGTTTCCATGAAGTGTTTAAGTTCTTCTTTGATTTCTTGGTTGTTCCAAAGATTCTTGAGCAGGATAGTCTGTAGATTCCAAGTATTTGATTTTCTTCTGAACTTTTTGTTGTGGTTGAGTTCCATAAAATACCTAGGAATAAACCTAACCAAAGAAGTTAATGTTCTGTAATCCATGAACTATAGAACACTTATGAAAGAAATTGAAGAAGACACAAAAAGATGGAAGAGCATTCCATGCTCATGGATTGGAAGAATAAACATTGTTAAAATGTCTATACTGCCCAGAGCAATCTATACTTTCAATGCCATTCTGATCAAAGTTCCACCAACACTTTTAAAGTGTTGAAACAAACAATCCTAAAATTTATATGGAACCAAAAAAGACCCCGAATTGCTAAGGAATTGTTGAAGAAGAAAAACAAAGCTGGGGGCATCTCGTTACCCAATTTCAGGCTTTATTAGAAAGCTGTGATGACCAAGACAGCATGGTACTGGCACAAAAACAGACCTATAGACCAATGGAATAGAGTAGAGAGTCCAGATATTGACCCACAAATCTATGGTCAAATCATCTTTGACAAAGCAGGAAAAAATATCCAGTGGAAAAAAAGACAGCCTCTTCAATAAATGGTGCTGGGAAAATTGGACAGCTACATATAGAAGAATGAAACTAGACTGTTCTCTTATGCCACACACAAAGACAAGCTCGAAATGGATGAAAGATCTCAATGTGAGGCAGGAATATATCAAAATCCTGGAGGAGAACATAGGCAGTAACCTCTTTGACATTGGCCACAGCAACTTCTTTCAAGACACATCTCCAAAGGCAAAGGTGACAAAAGTGAAAATGAAATTTTGGGACTTCATCAAAATAAAAAGCTTCTATACAGCAAAGGAAACAGTCAACAAAACAAAGATGCAACCCACAGAATGGGAGAGGATATTTGCAAATGACACTACAGACAAAGGGCTGATATTCAAGATCTATAAAGAACTACTCAAACTCAACATCCAAAAAGAAGATGAGCACATCAAAAAAATGGGCAGGGGACATGAAGAGGCACTTCTCCATAGAAGATACACAAATGGCTAACAGACACATGAAAAAATGTTCATCATCACTAGCTATCAGGGAAATTCAAATCAAAACCACACTTAGATACCACCTTACACCAGTCAGAATGGTCAAAATTAACAAGACAGAAAACAACAAGTGTTGGAGAGGCTGCGGAGAAAGGGGAATTCTCTTACACTGTCAGTAGGATGCAAGTTGGTGCAGCCACTTTGGAAAACAGTGTGGAGATTCCTTAAAAAATTAAAAATAGAGCTACCCTATGACCATGCAATTGCACTACTGGGTATTCACCCCAAAGATACAGATGTAGTGAAAAGGAGGGCCATATGTACCCCAATGTTCATTGCAGCAATGGCCACAATCGCCAAACTGTGGAAAGAGCCAACCTCCAAAATTGCTTGGTTCTAGTCCAACATAGATGTGAAGATGAGGGAAGAAATGAGTAAGGTAAACCTTAATAACATGTTAGTGTCAGGGCTGTGACATTCATTTCTCTATCTCATAAATATTTGTGGTTATAGTTTTACTGTCTGGTCTTTGGCATGATACACCTTGTGAGAAACTAGAAGTTTGAATACATAACTGGGCACTTCATGATGGATTGGACTTCTAGGACAGATAAAACCATAAACATGAACTAGAGGACAAGTAAGACTGAATAAATAGTCTAACATCTTAAACCATGAACATGCTCTGCCCTTCAACAGATGAATGGATAAAGAAGATATGGTACATATATACAATGGAATACTATGTCTCCATCAGAAAGGATGAATATCCAACTTTTGTAGCAACATGGACTGGATTGGAAGAGATTATGCTGAATGAAATAAGCCAAGTAGAGAAAGTAAAGTATCACATGATTTCACTTGTGGTGCATAAAGGGTAATATAGAGGACAGTAGGAGAAGGAGAGGAAATGGGAAATAGGATAATTCCGGTTGGGAAATGAACCATAGAGACTTTGGACTCAGAAACAAACTGAGGGTCTTGGAGGGGAGGGGGCGAGGGTATCGAGAGCCTAGTGGTGGGTACTGAGGGCATGTATTGCATGAAGAACTGGGTGTGGGGTATAAACAATGAATCTTGGAACACTGAAAAAATAAAATAATATAAAATATCAATGGTGTGAGTGAGAGCATCCCAATTTCTGAGCAAATATATAAATTTAAGCCAGAAAATTAGTAATAATCATGGTCATAACTAGATGCATTATGATTGATCACGTGTGACCCAAGGCACTATACTAAAAGAACACGCAATACAATATTTCATTAGATTCTACTAATATCCTATCCTATTTCACAAGTGGAAAAACTGTTTTAGAAGTGAAATGCCTTGTTCAAGGTCACAGAACAAGTAAGGGATGGAGCTGATATTCAGAGATAATATTCTTAACCAGAAAGCTTTATTGAATGCTTCTACTGGTATCCAATCTATTATATAAATCTGTTTATCCTCACCAAGCCCAGCACATTATTGAACATGTCCTAGTTAGTAAGGAACTAACAGATTTTTTTATTCACAGAGACATAATGTCTTAGTGGAAATTGTAGCCAATGGAAGATACAACAATTGATACCTATTTAGTCAGCTGTTAGTTCTAATTAGCCAAAATTCAATACTGAATCCACCGTTGTACATCACAGTCTATTAGTTCTCAGAGTAGAAAAATCTGCTCTCATTTGAATTGGAGTCCACAATATATTTATCAACAAACACATTTATTAAGATTTATAAAGTGCCAAAATTCATATAACTGAGTTTTCTTTTTCTTAATGTGGAAATTATGGCTATTAAAACAGTTACTATTTTGAAACTTGGCATAACCTCCAAAATTGCTTGGTTCTAGTCCAACATAGATGTGAAGACGAGGGAAGAAATGAGTAAGGTAAACCTTAATAACATGCTAGTGTCAGGCTGTGACATTCATTTCTCTATCTCATAAATATTTGTGGTTATAGTTTTACTGCCTGTCTTTGGCATGACACACCTTGTGAGAAACTAGAAGTTTGAATACATAACTGGGCACTTCATGATGGATCGGACTTCTAGGACAGATAAAACCATAAACATGAACTAGAGGACAAGTAAGACTGAATAAATAGTCTAACATCTTAAACCATGAACATGCTCTGCACAAATGTCTCTTAATGAGAGAGTTTAGGCTATTCTTCTATTGCCATTGTTATTGTTTTATTGAGCAATTAAGATGATGCTGAGATTTTTCAAGGCAGAAAATCTCCCTGTCCTGACCTTTCTTTAAATAACATAGATATCAGGCATTCAGAGACAATTTACTGGAGTCAATGTTAAATGAAATTGGGATAAACCAAGGAAGGAAACAAATGGTCAAAGGGAACATAGACTGAAAGAGATTAAGTTATACTCACATCTCATAATGAGCATTCTCATCTATATGTGTTTCTCTTTATCACATTAAAGTATAAATATTATAGTGGCTCCTCTTCACCTTCCTTGGCATTATATTATTTTTAAAATTATAAATGCATTTCATGACTTTAAAAAAAAATTATTTGAGAGAGAGAGAAGGAGAGAGAAAGCAGGGAGAGGGGTGTAAGGAGAAAAAGTGGAAAAGAATCTCAAGCAGATTCCCAGCTGAGCACAGAGCCCAACATGGGGTTCAAAGTGGAGCTTGGTCTCAGAACTGGGAAATCATGACCTGAGCAGAAACCAAGAGTCAGTTGCTCACCTGACTAAGCCACCCAGGCACCCCTATATTTAATGCCTTTACTGTATAACAGTTCCATTTACAGTGCTTTTAGATGTTATCATTTACTATTATTTAATACTTTACCTCTACTTTAGGAGGAAAAACATATTATAACTATTTTTTAGCTGATTTAGTTGAAGTTCAGAGAAGTTAATTCGACAAAGTCTGCCACCTCCCTGGATTCGCCTTTGCTGTGGAAGCTGCATGTAGATCCAGCAAAGCCCAGGCAAAGGAGGACTCCTGGAACTAGTATAATGGAGCAAAGGTGATAAGGTTTGAGAACATTTTCCATAGCTTAACAGGAGACAAAGGGAGAGTGATTCAGCTAGGGATAATTGTATCTAGAGTCAAAGCATTAATTAAATCAGCCACCACCAAAAATTAGGGGCTGGTAAAAAGAGAAAAGAGCAAATGCACAAGAGATATTACCCTTCAGATTAGATGGGATCCAGAGCATGCCCCTTTAATCTATGAATGTTTTCACCATGTTGCCAGGAGGTCATGTGATTCTTCCCCAAAAATCTTGGAAGAAGGCTATGGTACAGACAGCGTAGACGCTGAACAGTCATCCTCCAAACACCAAATATTACTTTTCTATTTATTTTAACTGTTTATTTTAATCTTCTCTCTTGCTCTATTACCTAACAGTTGGAGGGAAGTTGGGGGGGGGGGCTGTGAACATTAGGAAGTCCAGACTCCTAACGGACCAATTAAATTATACATGTTATACTTTCTTTTCCCATTACAGTTAACCAGTGTTAATTTGCATGTTACTTTCTGTTCAAAAGCCAATGGCATTAACCATTACATTGAGATAGTGCACAACCTTCCAAGATAGACTACAGTCTATTGATACTTTTTTTTAAAAGATTTTTTTTATTTATTTGACAGAGAGAAACACAGCTAGAGAGGGAACACAAGCAGGGGGAGTGAGAGAGGGGAAAAGCAGGCTTCCCGTCGAGCAGAGAGCCCAATGTGGGGCTCGATCCTGGGACTCCAGGATCATGACCTGAGCAGAAGGCAGTTGCTTAAACAACTGAGCCACCCAGGCGCCTCTATGGATACTTTTTTTATTTAATTGTCATAGTTTCAGAACCTCTAAGCATATGTAATTTAGTACTCAAAACAACATTGTTATATTCTGTTACTTTGTACCAACAATGATGAGGATGATAATCAAAAATATTAATAATATAAAGATAAATAATAGCAGCATATGCTGATTTAATCAAAATGTTTAAAGGGTAATTAATTTGTTCATTAAATCCTGAACCAATTTTTCGAGTATTTCAAGTATGCATATGTTGTATCCAGTTTCAGAAAGTACACAGGAAATTCCCCTATTTCTATGGGAGTAACTATTTGTAATATATAAATAGATCAAATGTTATGTGCTTTAAACTTACACTATAAGTCAATTGTAGCTCAATAAAGCTGGGGGACAAAAAATTTCCCTATTTCTCTTTTCTATTCCCTAATCCCATTTTCTATTTTCCAAATAATAGAATATCTCTATGAAGTTTTGAAATAACCCCTTTCATAGGAAATCAATTTAGTTAATAAATGTGAAATAGGCCTGATTGATCAGTAATTACCCATGAACATTCACATGGATGAGCAATCACATGGTGATTTCTGGATGGTAAAACTATATGTTCAAGGCTAGTTGTCCCTATATGCATGTCACACAACTCATCTGTAAGCATTTCTCGTTCTATTTGCATTTTTATGATGCCGAAAGCCTGATGCTGCCAGTCATTGTAAATAAAATATCTGATCTAACCACACAACAAATTAAATGTCTCTTCTTAATTATTTGGAAAACATTTTGTTTCGCCTACTACTTTGTATCCATTTAATAGGGCAGGATTGAGGGAAATAGATAGAACATAAGAAAGTCCTATAAAAGTTACATACACTTAGTAAAAAATTAGAAACCTCAACAAACCAGAACAAGGGAAAAAAATTAGCTTTATAAATATTTTTTCTTAACGTTGAGGATACAATAGTGAAATATGTAGAGAGGCTCAGAGGCAGTTTCTGTTTTGTTTTTCCTTTTTTTTTTTTTCCCCATGCCCAGCCTGGAACCAGACACTGGGCTCAAACTCAACACCTGAGCTGAGACCAAGAGTCAGATTCTCACCCAACTGAGCCTCGCAGGTGCTGCTAAGGTAGTCTTTAATGGCATCTCATCTCACTTTCACTGAGGTTCATTGGGCCTGCCAGAAGGCCAGAATTCAGTCTGAGTTTGTCCTGCTCATAACACAGAGGACCCACTGCATTTCCTCAAATACTGCCCTAAACACTGTGTAGTGTTTCTCGTGGATGGTAATGAGACCATTGTCTGTTATTACTCCTACAGATGTCATCTTCCTACTGAATGAAATTTTGAGACAATTTTGAAGAATCTAACAGGAGAACATAGGTCATTTTCTTTTAAAATGCTCAAGTTCTGGCTCTCCAAACTGATGGCAAGAAGCCATAGTCACATGAGACCTAAGAAAATCTCCTGGCTCCTCTGTCCTCTCCTGGAATCCCACTGAACAATACCTGGCAGCATCTTTTTTGCTCTACAGTAATGTGGAAGATCTTTCTTCCTGGTGCAGGCAAAAAATTAAAAAAAAAAAAGAAGAAGAAGCTATTGTCTGTTGTTATTTTTTCCCTCTCTCTCTTGCATCTTTCAACTTACATAAAATTATTTGAAGTCAGATGACCTTTGCTTCAATCACTTTCAATTCCTTTGCAGCCAACAATTACTGTATTATTTATTTTTCCTTTTTGTTTTTTTTTTTTATGTGTCAAAGGATGTTTAATTTCAACTTTTCTCCATTTAGATAGTTACTTCAGAGAAACTTTAACCTTTTTTCAGCCAAATAATTTGCACATTCTTTGGACTACATCTGTACTCCAGGAGCAAGGGAGCGAGCGAGCGAGCGAGAGAGAGAGAGAGAGAGAGAATGGGAACAACTCTACATATAAAGGAAATCTTTAGATAAGCACAGAAAAATGTGAGAATCTAAGAATCAGGTATGAGCACGAGTAGCATCCAAAGAAATCAGCTTTAAGTTTTTCTTTAGCCTGGAGTTAAATGTAGTGGGAAAATGGTTTGTAGTAACAAACCATTACTACTCTAATGCATTAAAATTCTAAAAATGGGAGTTGCAGCCAAAACTGTTATTCAGTCTTTTGTTAATTCATCCATCCCCTTACTCATTTTTTTTTTCTCTGAGTATCATGAATACCTAAGAGATTCCAACTATTAGCAAATCATTCCATTGCCTTGATTTGTTCCTACATGCATGTCTCCCTATGAAGGTATTACCAGGTCTTTAAACTGTGATCTGACCACATGTTCTATCATGATGAAAAAAAACAAACAAAAAAAAAACAAAAAAAAACCTAAAGGAAACATTGATCAAGAATGTTAATTTGTTTATTGTTGGGCATTGTTTTTTAATTCATTTCTTATATATTTTTCCCTATTAACTTTCTCATTATATATTTTTTATATTTCCTAAAATTCTAGAATGATCCATTCAAGTGAGCTGCCAGAGTAATTTTTATTCTTCTAAATAATCTTAGCTTTGTTGTATACCTGCCCAGAGATAAGCTGCACATTCTTCTATCAGCTGAAGTTTTCTTTGCTAAGATCAGTTTATTCTCAACTATTGAAATCAGAGATAAAAGGAAGAGAGATGCATTTATATTTACCTTAACTTTCTTTCTTTTTTTTTTTTTTAAGATTTTATTTATTTGACAGAGAGAAACACAGCCAGAGAGGGAACACAAGCAGGGGGAGTGAGAGAGGGAGAAGCAGGCCTCCTGCTGAGCAGGGAGCCCGATGTGGGACTCCATCCTGGGTCTCTGCGCTCATGACCTGAGCCAAAGGCAGTTGCTTAACCAACTGAGCCATCCAGGCGCCCCTTACCTTAACTTTCATAGACTTTAATCCTTATAAAACATTTCAGGTAGAAGAATCAATAAACTATTTTCACTGAAGGGTAAACTGAGGTAAGAGTCAATCCGTACCTGTAAGGACCTATTTAAAAATTCAAGCCACCAGCTCCAGGAAATATGGGCAAACAGCCCCTGGAAAACAAAGGTGCCAAGTTAGGCATGACACCCAATCAGTTAACCCCCAACCTCCGGAAACTGAGCAATGGAGATGCAAACTATGAATGGGCGACCGGTTACCAGTACTTGGGACCAGATGGGAATGCCCAAATGCCCTCAACTTCCCGGTTCCTGGAACAATAGAAGTGCAAATTAACCCTGGTTAGCTTTTGATTTGGGGGGTCGCCCTATAAAAGCAAGCATGAGAAATTAGGCATTGCCATTTTCTCTCTCCTGAGAAGCAACCCTGGCTGGCCAATATAATTCTCAATGCTTGGAGTGAAATAAATCTTTGCTTAACTTTCACTTTTGTATCAACCTCGTTCCTTTAAACATGGACCCTATTAGTGCCCATGGGCAGAAAGTTCATTTACGACTGAGCTGATATTTACCTCAGACTTGTCCAAATCTAAAGCCTTGACTACTTCTACCAGAATAAAGCAAGAGAAAGGTAATCACAACCAAAGAAGCCATTGAATACCCGCTTAAGATGTGCCACCTAGCTGTTTTTTACTTCACACATTTGATATTTGTTATGGTTATGTTGTCACAGTGGCTTCCTGGTGATTTTCTATATCTCATTCCACTGGGCCATTTTGTCTGTGAATGATCTCTTATGTTAAAGCAGTTGGTACCTCCAAGTTTAAGTGCATCCATATATAATTTTAATATGCAAGACCACTTCGTCTCTGCCACTAACCCCTTCTCCTCTCAAATTATGCAGGTGGCTGACACCTACCTCTGCAGCAGTTAGTTGTATTAAACTGAGAAATAGTCACAGGTCATAAACCTCCCAAATAAATTGTGCTCAAATAAGATGTGCACAGAAACTCAAGTTCTAGATCCCATTTATTTCCAAGTTGCACCATGTTCACATTTCCTCTTGTTTCTGTAATGAATCCTTATTTGTTTAATGATAGTGATTAGGTGCCTTAAATTACCAGAAATAAAATCCATTTCCCTCAGCACTGGGCATATATATGAGAACCATCAGTTGTGTATTCTCCAGGCTCCTTTTATAATGGCACTAAATACATATAAACAAGCATCTGTTGCAGTAATTTAAATGTTTTATCCTCATGTAATGCGTGTATATTAAAACCAGAATGTGTTATTTAAAATATTAGTTATGTTCATGGATTAGAATCTTTGTGAATAGCTAACACATGAAGATCACCAAGTGAATACTGCAGAATACACCCTCTGATTCAAATAGGTGTATCTTCCATTTGACTCTGTTTTACACCTATTATTCTGGATCATATTACAAATACTTAGAATCTCCATCTACAAGAGGTCACACCTCTTTTTGCTTCAGGTAATTTTAAAGAAAATAACTACTTTTTCTTAAGCTATCCAGAAACTCAAATACAATTTTGACATTTGTTGCCTTGAAATAATGGTGCTGATTATAATTAAAATTAGAATAGAAACTGAAAATTAAAATGACAAAAAAGAAGGCCCTGGAGTTTAGAAAAATGTATATAAAATAGGGTCATAAAAGGAGAGAAGAGCTGGAAAATAGTACACAGACAATTATTTTAGAAATAAAGTGTTAGTATGTGTAATAGAGGCTTACATATTCTGTGTAGGATGAGGTGACTCTTTCCCTGCTATTTTGGGGGCAGTGACATTTTATGTGTAAGATATTAGAAGGAACGTGAATTAAACTCTTCAAAATAAGAAAGGTCAGTATATAGACATTATCTGAGATTTCTTTCATTAATTTTACTGCTTACACATTTAAGAGGGACTGCAGAATAAAGCCAATTTTAGAGATAGGCCATTTGACCCAAGCCCTCAAAAATGATAATGTTTAACCTCTATCTCCAATCCATATTAAAGCACTTTGCCCTTGAGTTAGCCAGTAAATGGCTTTCACTCGCTCCTCTATCTTGTGCATTTTTGTAGGCTTATACTAAATGCCTACAGAACAGAATACTCTATTGAAGACTAGCCTTTGGAATGATAATTTAGTGAATGATATGCCAACTTATAAATTAATACTTACTTTCAAATAAAACATGTAGTTTTATCCATAATGATGGGTATTCAGTAATTTGTTTATTCAGTTCTTTTAAAGATCATGTTGGCTCTTCAAATACAAACAAACAAAAATCATGTTAGCTCTCTTTTACTGTGTAACAAATTACTGTAAACTTAGCAGTTTAAAACACCATAAATTTATTACCTCATAGTTTCCGTAGGTTGTTGGGGACAGTGCTTGATCTGCCTCCTCCTGGTAATCATACGTATCTCTGTATCTCTTATCTGTATTCCTTGATCCCTCTGCCTCAATGGTCTCAGCTTCTGTGAGTTTAAGCAATCACTCTGTGCCCTGCAGTAACAATACTAATCCTGTCTCTAGGGCGGGTGCAAAAGCAGTTAAGGATTTAACTGCACCACCCAACTCCTCACTTTTAAATAATAAAAGACTGGCCCCCGGCAGTCAAGAGAGACAAAGGCAGAGGGCCTTCGAGGAGGCAGCAAGAGAGAGACTGAAGGCAGAAGCAGCAAGAGAGCCTGCAGAGAGAGACTGAGAGACAAAGGCAGAGAGCCTGCGAGGAAGCAGCAAGAGAGCTTAGAGAAGAGAGCAGGAGAGCTGGCAAACAGCGAGAGAGCCTGCAAAGAGAGACAGAAACAGAGAAGCAAAGAAAGCAGCAGAAAGAGAAGCAGACAGAGAGTAGAGAGACAGAAGAGGAGAGAGAAGTAGAGCAAGAGGGCCAAAGCCAGAGCTAGAGAGCTAGAGCTAGAGAGCCAATGCTAAAAAGCCAGAGCGTGCGCCTGAGCCTGCTTCATAGGTCTCTCCCGACTGACCTCGGGTCTGTCAGCTTGCATTAGATTCCCGTGTCCGAGTCATTATTTCGCCCGCGGTTCGGGACCCACCATCTCTTGCCGAGGCTGGCTCCTCCGGCGGTGACGACAATAGGTCAGAAGTCCAGGCATCTTATACCTGGATTATCTGCTCATGGTTTCAAAAGATTATATAATAAAAGTTTTGCTACAACACAGCTCATGTGAGACTCAGTGTCCTACTTCAAGTTCATTCAAGTTGTTGGCAGAATTAAGTTCCTCCTTGTAGTAATACCGAGGTACCATTTTCTTGTTAGTTTTTAAATATGGACAAATCTCAATTTGTAAGGTTCCTCACTGTTCCTTGCAAATAGCCTCTAAAAGCGGTTCACAGCAACGTTGCTCTCTCCCAGCCAAGAAAGTATTTACTTGTAAGTGAAAGGCTGCTGTTAAGGCCCCCACCCTCCAGAATGTAAGAGCAGACCCACATTCTGTTATCTGAGCCCAGCAACCGGCAGGCAGGTACCTAACCCCACCCAGGCCCCAAGGACCGCAGGCATGCAGCTTGTCACATACCTCTTGCTAGCCCAAATTAGGACATAGAGACGATTGGTGAAAGTATATGATTTGTCGTAAACTGATTGGCTGCCTGCCTGCAGACCCTGCTGTGGCGTTTTAAACTAATTGGCTGTCGATGCGCGGGCTTTGCTGTAACGGACAATGTAGTTCTATATAAGGTCACCCCTGGGAAAGCTTGGGGCTCTCAGCCGCTGACTGGTTTGGGGTCAGGCTGTGGGCCCAAGCATGCTCGAATAAACCCTTTGCATCTTGCATGAGATCGTCTCTTGGTGTCCTCCATTCAGCGCAAGCTCCTCGTCCCTTTTCAGTAAGGTCTTCAACTAGGACCAGCTAGAAGAAAGTTGCCAAAGGGCTCACCTGTTGGGTCAGCTCCCCCAGCATAATCTTTTTATCTTAAGGTCACAAAAGCCCTGCTCAGCAGCACCTAGACTAGAGTTTGGTTCAAGAGCTGAGATAACATACAAATATCTTTGGGGCCTGGATCTTGTGGTATAGTTTAGAATTCTACATAACTCAAAAAATACAAATGAAGGCCCTTTATGTAGCAAAGAAGGAACATTGTCTTGAATGGTCAAAACTGTGTGTGGGCATAGACTACTTTGGGTTAACATTCAGGCTCTTGGGAAAAACTCTTTAGAGAAAAGCTTCATATCCTATATAGGTAGGCTGTCTATACATGTTAGTTTACCCAGGAAAGTTCTAGCTTCTGTTTTTCTGGAGATATTAACAGTCTTTCCTTTTATTCAAAATGCGGACATGTTTGGATAAAAAATCACATTGTATACATCTATCATTATTGAGAGGGTGTAATATGAAAATGTGAATAAAATCCTTCAGTATGTTTGCCTAATAGAAGGTTCCCAAAAACCATTAATATAGGTGCCCCTTTTTCATCAGTCTGGACTTGTGTAAATGCCATTGTACAAAGGATTTATGTGTATAGACACTATGACATATTCAATAAGAAATGCAAAAAGAGGGGCGCCTGGGTGGCTCAGTTGGTTAAGTGACTGCCTTTGTCTCAGGTCATGATCTCAGGGATCAGCGGTGCTTCGGACTCCCTGCTCAGCAGGAAGCCTGCTTCTCCCTCTCTTATTTCCCCCTGCTTGTGTCCTCTCTATAGCTATGTTTCTCTCTGTCAAATAAATAAATAAAATCTTTAAAAAGAAATGCAAAAAGATAAATATATAATAACAACTTAAGACTTAGGCTCATGAATTATACTTAAGAAATTCAGAAAATTAGGAAACTGAAATAAAAAGCCAAAGTTATACATTAATTTGTGTTGGAAATACAAAATTGAAATGATCAAAGTTTTGGGGTGGTGGTGGGGGAAGCCATGTAAGAGTTCTTAGAAGAGAGAATCGCTAGAAAGACAAATATAATTCCGATCAATGAAAAAGATCGGGGAAGACAGTCTAGTTCAAAAACAAACAAATATGTAAATAAATAATCCTAGAGAATGGATTAGAAATTCTATGTGGATAGAACACAGAAAGATGTTAGGGTCCTGTGACAGATGGAACCAACAAGTGAAGTTCATTCCAAATAGTAAAGGATTTTGACAGCTGGGAAAGGAGCTTATATGTTTTTAATAGGTGATTGACACAATCACAGCATGTCAAATGATTTTAAGGGGCAAGGATCGAGAGAGGAACAGGGTCAGGAGAAAATGCCAGCAATTTGAACAAAAATAATGGAATCTTGAGTTAAGGTAGTGGTGGCTTAAAGAAGGAGGAAAGGACGTAAGTGCAAGAAATGGAAGAACACACACACACACACACATACACACACATCAAAAGTAGTATGGGATGAGTGGAAATATCAATCACTTATAGGATGGGTGAAGGAATCTATCTATAAAATAAAAGGAGAGAAAGGTGTTGAAGTTAGGTAGTACAAATACCAAGATTTAAGTTATCAAATTTACAAAAAAAAAAAAAAAAAGCTCAATTAAGGAGACTAGAACCAGGTATATAATTTTTTACCGGAGTAAAGGGACCAAAAAAGGTGGAAGAAGGCAGAGCTCAGTTTACACTTTATTAAACTGAAGAGTTAGTGTAACTAAAAGCATAGCAAAAATCTGACCAAGTAGAGATAAAGGTGGCCTTCTAAATGAGCGTATTTCTTACATCTGATTGCTGTGTTTATGTCAATGAGCTTCTGTTTTATGGTATAAGTACTATAACTACAAAAATTAAAGCAAATATGGAATATACTAATTAGAGATATGATCACATCTTGTGTAATTAGTTCCATCTTGAGAAAAGTTTTGTGAAGAAGTTTGGAAAAACAAAAAACAAACAAAAAACAAAAAAACAGCATGGTATGTGGAGGCTTGAAAGAAAGACCACGGCCCAGGAAGCTCAAAGTTAATATACATATATATGTGTGCATGTGTGTACATATATGTGCAATGTTTAAATGTATCAGTGTTTAATGTGTATATGGTTTAATAGATATTTTAGATGTATATACATACATATATTATACATATGTGTTTGTGTGTATTTTTCCTAGTGTCCCTCCAGTTCTACTAATGACTAATCAAGACAATTGGAGCTAGATGATAGGAAAAAGCCAAAGACAATATCTGTGTGGACGTTAACCTCAATTTGGTACAACCTAGAAGTCTGTTGTTTGGATTACTTTTTTCCTACTTTAGCCATAGATGTTTGGGCCCACCTAGAACAGAGGTGAACAGAGTCACCACTAAGTATATTCTCCATTCTCTTAAGTATTCTCTCTCTTTAGCTTACTATTTTTCACCCCATTACTTTCAGTGATCTAGGGAGAGCATATATTTCACAGCATCCTTGACTGCTTCTTTTATACTCCTAGGAAGTGTAATGGTCTCCCTCTGCATCTGGTAACTGATACCATTAATTAGACCTGACAAATTAATGATAGGCTATATTAACCACATTTGTCTAAGCATTACACAGATATCTCCTGCTTCCAGTGGGAATCATTTAAACTAAAGGAAAATATTTAGAATCCTAGATTCACCAGTAAAGTCAGGTTTCCTAATAACAGAAGTATCTCAAAGAGTTTTTAACAAAGAGATAGGTTAAATTCATTGCATGCATTTCAACCAAAAGCACCAGATGAGGAGGTTTGAAATCTCATCCTAATGGTTTAAAAATCAATAGTTCTCCATTGTTTCTTAGCCAGAGAAAGCACTTCACATTCTGCATTCCCTAACCTATATCTATTTCCTTTTACACAAATATCCCAGTCTAGTTGCACTCTTTGCTTATTCATGTCTTGAAGGGTAATATCCATTTGAAACTGATTTTACCCAGACAAGCTAGGTTTGGCTGTACCTGCTTGTTTCATCCTTACTTTATATCATGAGTGGGCAAAGCAAGGACTATACAACTCCACTCTTAAATTTTTCCAATGTCAAGAAATAGGGGGTAACCTGAGTCAAAATGGTATGAGGCACTGATCCTTCATTCAAACTACCTCTTAGGTATTATGTCAAAGCCTGGGTATCTAGGTCACACAGCAGGGGGACAATCCCAGCATCCAGGGATTTCCAACTCTCTTCTCAGACATTTAGGGAGTGGAGATGGAAAAACTAGAGGAGGAAGCACAGCCTCAGGCTCTAGGGAATTTTGACTCAAAAAGAGAGAAGTCAATGCAGAATTGGATTATACAGAAAGCATAACTACTAGCTGAAACCATGTTAGAATCTGTTATCTTCCAATTTGCCCTAAGGTCAGAGGTAGATCAACATGTTTTACAATCTAAGACTAAGAACCATATGTGATTTCATGGCTAAGCAGTGGAGGACACATGTATCTGTGAATATTACTTTACTTCTATAGGTAGCCTGGACACAGAACTCCTTAAGAACAGCAGAGCTGAGGAGCCTAGTGATGTCCCCAACATTTAACCTCAGCGTTCGAAACACCCCTCAATTTGCAAAGTTTGTACTACATTGGTCTTTGGTAAATGAACTACACACAAAACAAAACAAAACAAAATAAAACACCCCTCTCAATTCATCACTTGCATTGGAGGCAGGTAGGAGAAACAGAACAGGTTAGTATCAAACAATACACGTTGTGTGATTAAAAGGAATTCTTTTCAGTGGTACTCACAGACCAGTGGTAAATTTCTAAAAGAGGTTGCAATTCAAAATTTTCAGTATCTCAATCAATCTAATTTAAGTCATGATCCAGAATGTATGAGTAGGTTTATGTGTATTCACTAAAAGAAAACACACAAAATACTTTTTCTCTTCTGTAAAATGGGGGCATTAATACTGATATCATGGAATTAAGATGAATATTAACTAAGAGGATAAGAAAGGGGCAGTGAAAATGATATTGATGCTGTATCTTATCCCCTGGCCCGAGCTACATTCACCTGTAACTGTGATAGGGTATTATCCACATACTGGCAGCTTCCTAACTCAAGTGCCTGCATCTTTCTACTTCTCTGTCCAAGAATTTTCTCCAACACTCCTGGGCTATCCTAAACTGAAAGCAGTTCTCTGTCCTGCCCAGGAGGCAACCCTTTGTGCCATTTGAAAGTGGGAGTTGGTATAAAGAGTCCAGTTTCCAATCCTCTGAGTCCATAGTTCAGAGCAGGCTCCACACCATTTAGCAACAGGGCCTCAACATCTTTGAGCTTCAGTTCCCCCAGCAATAACGAACATTACCTTTCTTCCTCTCTCTATCTTTTTTTCTTTCTTTCCCTCTTTCTCCTTCTTTCCTTCCTTCCTCTCTTCCTTCCTCCTCCCTCCCTCCCTCTATTCTTTCCTTCCTTCCTTCTTTCCTTCCTTCCTTCTCTTTCTCTTTCTCATTCCTTTTTCTCTTCTTTTATTCCCTCCCTCCTTCTTTCCCTCCTTTCTCATTTTACTCACCCTCTTGCTTGTAATTCCTGATCACTCCCAACTGAAGAAGCTGTACTCAAGGCCTTACTGCAGTGTCTCCTATTAGGAAAACCCTAACTAAAATGGGACATTTCCCTGCTTTTATTCCTTTTTTTAAAAAAGATTTTAGTTATTTGACAGAGAGAGAGATCACAAATAGGCATAGAGGCAGGCAGAGAAAGAGGGGGAGGCAGGCTCCCCACTGATCAGGTTGTCTGTGGGACTCGATCCTAGGATCCTGAGATCATGACCTGAGCCGAAGGCAGAGGCTTAACGCTCTGAGCCACCCAGGGTCCCTCTGATTTTATTCCTTTATTTCATAATAGTGTTGTACCTATTCAAAGATCTAATTTAATATTTTATCATTAATTCACTTGTTTATCTCCCTTATAAAAAAATAGAATCTCTTTAAATACAAGAACAATTTATTTGGCATTCTAATTTTAATATCACTGCAATCAGTAAAAGATTGTTGAATGAATGAATGAATAAAAAACATGGAGATGGAAATCAATGAATTGTTCTGTGTCTTACTGAGTATTTCTGTGACCAACGTAGCAATAATTCAACTGACAATAGCGGATGGTAATTTCCATATCCTGTGAGGACATAAAGCCTGGCTCACTACAGGCCTGATTTCAAGGAGCTGAGCTGCCCTCTCTACTAAAAAGTAAACTAAAGTAGACAACACTAGATCATTACAATAGTATGAACACTTGGCAGTCTCAGATAGGCTCAAGCAAGTATATTCAGGAGAGAGCAGCTTAGAGTAAGAACCTCAAGGGCATTTAGAAAAGTTTGCAGAAATGAGATAAGGTGACTTTGGGTGCCAATTTTTCTACTCTAGGAACTAACCCTCTATTTGGAGGCACTCCCTTCCATCTGAAATAGTTGTTCAACAAGTTGGAACTGACTATAGACAAAATGTTTTACTGCCATGTGTCGGGCAGCTTGATGTATTTCACGCCTGAATAAATGCAAAATGAAATTTTAATTCAAGGAGATGGTATAGCAAATGGTTCTTCACAGAGCAAGGAGTAAAGAATATGTCTCCCATGAAGAAATTCATGGTGATGATGGGTCTGATTTATATTTTAATTGCTAGAATAAAATAAAATATCCTTAAATTCAGGCATGCTAATGAACAAGAAACAGAATTAGCTTTTTCTCTGACTATTGAATCATCTAATGTTAGCTGAGAGAAGCAAACAGAGCATTGTAGATCCAAATATTACCCCAAGGTGTTTTAAGAATTATAATTTGCAGATTAACTTTGAATGGCCTTTTGAAAGAACCTTTTGAAATGATACTGAATCTTCAGCACCATGGTTTCCTCACTAAGACATGTTACAAAGATGTGTTAAAATTGTCTACTGAGGGCGCCTGGGTGGCTCAGTGGGTTAAAGCCTCTCCCTTCAGCTCAGGTCATGATCTCAGGGTCCTGGGATCAAGGTCCACATCGGGCTCTGTGCTCAGCAGGGAATCTGCTTCCTCCTCTGTCTGCCTACCTATGATCTCTCTCTCTCTGTCAAATAAATAAATAAAATATTAAAAAAAAAACTGCCTACTGAATTTCATTAAATTGCGATATACTATAACGTTAAACTGACATTTAAGCCATGTTTTTAAAACTGGCTTGGGCAAACATTAGTTTCCTATTTGCCATAAGAATTTATTTATTTTTTTTACTTGTACTCCCTTAAAAAAGATGTTTATTATATCTTATTAAAGAAAAAATATTTTTACTCATATTGTCAATATAAATATTATTGTTAGCTAATACTTTTACTTTATAAAACAAGTTTGTTTACTGAAATGAGTCAATTTGATTCCAACTTAAAAAAGCAAACATTTAATATATTAGTACAGTCATGTTGTCTAGTTGCAGGAAAAACACACAATCTTGAAATTGTAACAACAGCTCAAATGTTCTCTTTGCAAAAATTCTATTTACTAGAGAATTTTGATGATATTTTTCTAGTAGATTTGTTCTTTATAAGCAGAAAGGTATGTTTTGAATATATCATTCACTTATTCCATCATGTTGACTTCATAAGTATTGAATATATGTTTACTCTGGAGATTCCCCCAAATAAGATTATTGGTATTTTTCTCCAAAAAGAGTTTCCTGAATTATGCAGCTTTGGGAAAATGACAGAGGAAGATGAAGGAGCAGCTGTCTGTCCACTCATGTACCCACATCCAAGCTGGGCCCTGGGAAGTACTAAGAATGGGGAATGTCCTTGGATATCCAAGTGTGATAGAGTGAGGGTATGATAGATGAGAGAAACGAAAGGTGATGCATATTTAACTCAGATCTTAAATTTTTACTTTAAAATTCATATATAGCTACTTAAGAATTCCCGTGATTCAAAAGAAGACACAGTAGAGGCTAGAATTATCATATATGAGTACATATGTCACTACATCAAGCACTATACTAGACACTAAGGTAAGAGAGTGATATGTTCCTTGTCTTCTTGGTGCTTTTATCATAATGTTCATATAATAATAAGTGAGGTGTGAGCTGACAAAAACAGAAAAATATATAAATATGCATAAAATTCAGGTAATTCTAAGTACTGTAATAAAAATCCTGTAGTCTAATTTTTAGAATGACTGGAATTTGGGAGGCTGATAAGTGTCGAGAGAATGTATCTATAGGCTATCCAGATCTTTTATTTATATATATCCTTAATAAAAATTATATATATATTTAAATGTACAAATGACACAAATCTAATGTACAAATAATTTGATAAAATGATTGAAATGATTACTACAGACAAACTAATTAGCATATCATATCACACTGGGTTTTTTTGATTTTTGTGTTTTTTTTGTGGTTAGAGCAACTGAAATCTACTCTCTTAATGTATTTCCGTTATTCAGTACAATATTATCAACTATATCACGACTATTCATTAGATCTCTAGACACTCATACTCTGTAAGTACAATTAAGTACCTTTTGTCCAATCCCAACCCAACCACCCCAAAACTCCTGGAAGCATTGTTATACTGTTTCTTTGAGTTCAACTTTTAAAAAAAATTTCATATAAAAATGAGATCATACAGTATTTGTCTTTCTCTGTCTCACTTATTTCACTTAGCAAAATGTCCTACAGGTTCACCCATGTTCTTAAAAGTGGTGGGATTTCCTTCTTTCTCATGGCTGAATAATATTCTATTCTCTGTTGATGGACACTTGATTCATTCCACAGTTTAGCTGTTGTAAATAATGCTGCAATAAACACGGGAATGCAGCTATCTCTTCGAGATACTGATATTTTCTACTTTTCATATATAACCAGAAGTGGGTTTGCTAGATCATATGATAGTTCTATTTTCAATTTCTTGAGGAACCTGCATACCTCCATGTTTTCCATAATGTTGCACCAATTTACATTCTCACCAATGATTTTTGTTATATCCTCATCAACACTTTTTATATTTTGTCTTTTTGATAATAACCATTATAACAGTTGTGAAGTGATATCACATTATGGTTTTGATTTGCATTTCTCTGATGATCAGTGAAGTACCCATTATCAGATGTATGGTTTACAAATAATTTCTCCCATTTCTTAGGCTCTCTGTTCACTCTGGAGAGTATCCTTTGCTATGCAGAAACTTTCAAGTTTGATGCAATCTCATTTCTCTATATTTACTTTTGTTGCCTATACTTTTTAGATCATATCCAAGAAATAATTTCTCATACCAATGTCAAGATTTCCTATGTTTTTCTTCTAATAGCTTTATGGTCTTACATTTTTTACAGTCTTACCAATAAATCTAATACATTTTTAATTGACTTTTGATATATAGAGTAAGATAATGGACCTAATTCCATTATTTTGCATGTGGAAGATAGTTTTTCTACCAAGGTATTGTATATATACACATTGCATATATACATATAATTCTACATAATTGTTACATAATACTGATTTGTTGAAACTTTTATAATTAGAAAAGTATATTTGATTCTCTAGTAACATTTCTGTCTTATCCATTTTATCTTATATTAGAATAGGCACTCATAATTTCTTAGTGTGGCCAACAGGATAATACAACTTTTTCTTTCATTTTACTTTCCAAATGTGTCTTTGAATCAAACGGATGTTTCCAGCAGATAGCATGTAGCAGAATCTTGTTTGTTTGCTTTAATCAAATCTAAGAACACTTTAATTGGATAGTTTATTCCATTAATATTAGAGGTAATTATTGATATAGGTTTTTTAATAGAGATTTTAAGTTATATTTTTATTTATAGTTCTGTTTCTCCTCAACTATTGTGTCTTATTGTGGATGACATTTGGTGCTGTTTTTACACTGATATTTTTTATTCCATCCACAATTTATTGTGATTACTGAGAAATATATGTGTGACATAGACCCTAGAATATTGTTTCATAAATATGATTTTATATAATTGAGTTTAAATCAGTTAAGAGAAAAAAGGAGAAAAAATATTCACAAAAATGATCCTTTACAATGACATAACCATCTTTACCAGTGAATGGTTTTGTTTTGTTTCTTTTCTCCTGTGGATTTAAATTACTTTCTGGGTACATTTGTTTTCATCTGTAAGAACTTTCTTTGGTATATCTTGTAAACTGAGTCTGATAGCAGCATGTTCTCTCAGTTTTTCTTTACTATGAACTGTCTGTGTTTTCATTTGCATTCCAAAGGATAGTTTTGCTGGATATAAGAGTCTTAGGTTTGTGTTATTTTTTTTTCTCATTCCTTATAGTATTTTGAATATGTCATACCACTGCTTCCTGGCTTCTCTGTTGTTTGTTGGAAAGCAATCTCTTAATTTTATCAGACTCCCATTGTACATAATGAATTTATATTATCTTGCTGATTTTAAGGTTTTCTCTTAGTTTTCTTTCTTTTTTCTTTTTTTTTTATTTTCTCTTAGTTTTTGTCTTATTATTGTTTGGATTGCCTAATTTCTATCAATCTATATTTAAGTTTTCCAGTTAAGATCCATTTTTCAACAGTCTTTAGGATATTTTCCATTGCACGTTATGTAATTTTACATTTTATTACAGAAATTTCAGCCTGCCATTTCTATGTAGAACCTTATCATATGAAAAACAGATAAGTGAAGAAGCAGCCCCTGGCCACCTGACTGCACTCATCTGAGAGTTAGCCTACAAAATATGAAGCTGGGAAGGATAAGAAATTCTGGTGGACTCTTCATTCCAGCTATTCTGGGAGCTGGATATGGAAACTACATCTTTTAGAAACATCACCTACAGATGAGCTTCTATAATCTTGAGTGGGGAAGAAGATGAGTAAGGCAGTGGATCATGGCGCAACTTTCCCAGCTCTTACTATTCTCATTTAGATTAAGCAGATTTTCTTGAATAAATGTTTCTTCATTTGCTATAATGCTAGCTCAAAATTAATATATTTTATATATTTATTTTTGATAATTTTCACCTGTTACCATTGTTTCCCAGAGGGTCAGATTCATGGAGTTTCTTAAATAACCATCCTAGAAGTTGTCTCAAAATAGTTATCTTTCCTTATTCATATTTGATGTCTGCTGATGTTTAATTTTCTGTTTTTAAATTTTTTTTAATATTTATTTATTTGACAGAGAGAGACAGAGCAAGACAGGGAACAGAAGCAGGGGTAGTAGGAGAGGGAAAGCAGGTTTCCTGCTGAGCAGGGAGCCCAATGTGGGTCTCAATTCCAGGACCCCAGGATCATGACCTGAGCTGAATACAGACACTTAATGATTGAGCCACCCAGGTGTCCTTATTTTTTGAAATTTTTAAAAAACATTTTAGTTACTTATTTTACAGAGAGAGAAAGAGAGAGCACAAGCAGGAGGGAACGGCAGAGGGGAAGGGAGAAGCAGTCTCCCTACTGAGCAGTGAGCCAGACACAGGACTTGATTCCAAGACCCCAGGATTATGACCTGAGCCAAAAGTTGTCTTAAACAACTAAGCCACCCAGGCATGCCTCCGCTTATGTTTAGATAGCCCAGCATTCATTAGATGTTTAAGAAATGCATTTGTAAATAAACAAATACATAAATACATAAATAAAATCTTAAATAATTAATGC
Organism: Spilogale gracilis; assembly: GCA_004023965.1. Classification (NCBI taxonomy): domain Eukaryota; kingdom Metazoa; phylum Chordata; class Mammalia; order Carnivora; family Mephitidae; genus Spilogale; species Spilogale gracilis. The sequence continues at coordinate 13,639 of PITA01012775.1, read as the reverse complement.
TGAAGGATTCTAATACGTTGGCTAACTTTAAATATTTTTGAAGTTGACTGGACTCACAGACAAGGTTAAAATACACTGTAAATATATAAATACAGATACATAAAGTATAGATGTATAGATTATAGATTTATAAATGCCAAGTTGCTTTTATTTCTTTTGCAAGTGAAAAAAGGATACACTAAGTTTCAGTGTAAACACTCCCTGTAGCTCAGAATCCAAGTGTATCAAGAGTAGATTGTATCACCATGGAAACAAAATATCTCTTCCCTTTATATCTTGCTCAACCAATAAGAGTCTTTCAATAAAGATTACTCTACGCCTTCCAGAGAACACTGGGTCATTATCAATTCCAAATGGAAAAGCACAAAGGAGAATGAATACCCTTCTTCTCAAATATCATGTTAAACAAAACTTTGTAAAGACTCTTTAAACAATATTTCAAGAAAAAATTTATTTGTATTTTTCAATGGAGAGTCTATCTTCTTGTTAGGTGTCTGATATTATATTAGTCTAATACAAAGTCTGATAATTGAGGTCCACAAATAACAAACAATACAGCTAATAAATTAAGAAGTCTGAATTCTAAGTAAGGGATATCTGTAGCCAAAACATATTATTTTTTTTCCAGAATAACTGCATATCCTTTCATTGGTTGCAATAATATAAATCCATAGTATCTTAAAATACATATGTTAGTCCTTATATTCTGCTTCTGTTACCAATACCTAAAAACAGGCTTTTTCAACCATGAGAATAAAACATCCTGGGGCTCAATAAGTAGTATTTAGCAAAATCCTTAGCTTTTTGCATTAGTTTTTTTTTTATTGTTGTTGTTATGTATTTTTCATTTTCAGTTTTTCTGAAATTTGGCATTTGGATGGACAAAGAGGATAAATTTATTTCTTTAGAAATCTAAAAACAGAACAACTCAAATACATTTTTATAATTGGTCCACTTATAATAATGAAATAAGTATGTTTAAAATAACATAGTGTAGCAGAAAATGGGCTTGATACAAGATGTGCCTCTCAATTCTTAGATATCCTACTCTTAAGGAAAAGATTTTAGATAATTACATTTTTGCAACACTATAAAAATGCTTTTATTATATTTTGTATGAATTTAGTCTTGGCCTGTTTGTCTTTTCTCATACTTGTCGAGGAAAACTTAACCTGTGAACTACACTTGTGGAGATAAAATGAGTCAATAAAAATGTGAGATGTCTTCTTACACTATAATTACTTCATAGTTATAACTATAAGATTCATTTAAACCAGGCAGTTTCTCAGGCTTTGTGAAATTCTAAGATGTGGCAACAATGCTTTTCAAATGATCATTTCTCAAATAATGATTGACTGTCAGTGAGCAATTGGGTTGTCTACTTGTTTTAGTGCAAAATAATCCCATGATTTTTGAGGAAAGCACAAACAAAACAATATCCCAATATACTGATGTGTAACCACTGTTATGTTTTTCCCATTACTCTCCATTAGGAAAAGAGGGAGACTTCTCTCTTTGAACACACATTAGAATGAAAAATTCTCCCAACTCTTCATAGTCCACTGAAATCCATTTCTAATAATAATGAGTTTTGTTATGAAATTATAAACTGTGAGATTAAGTCACAAAAACAGTTCACAATTTGTATTTTTGAAGTCACAAAATCTGACATATGTCAACTTTATAAATAACAAATACAATCTGTACTGAACACATTTTGTAAATCACAATTATAGTTCCTATTGTTAATACTTTATAAATCCCACACACTTTTCACGTTACCCAGTTAGCCTGATGTAAACAGAGCATGGACAAAGAAAGGATATTATGATGTGAGGAGATTTTCAAGCAACTCCTACAAGCAATCATTGAGTCTTTTTCCTTTTATTTTCCTGAAAAAAGAATAGACTGGATAGTAATGGTAGCTCATTTAGAACATCATGAGGAATTTTTTTCAAGTTTTGTTTGTTTGTTTATTTGTTTGTTTTGTCAGATAGAGAAAGAGAGACAAGCAGGAGGAGTGACAGGCAGAGGGAGAAGCAGGTTCCCTGCTCAGTGGGGAGCCTGATGTGGGACTCAATCCTTGGACCCGGGAATCATGACCTGAGCCAAAGGCAGAATCTTAACTGACTGAGCCACCCGGGTGTTCCAGAACATCACAAAGAATTTAATGAGAAAATGACACATTTCATGTGTGTGTGCCTCCCAGAAAAGGGGTATATGCTCTGTGTGTACAGAAGAATAAAGTAATCCAACATAAAGTAAACTGTTATAACAGCCAGAATGGAAAATTTATCTAAAGGTTTGAGGATGCTGTTTAAATACATTGGATGATAGGGTTTTAACATTGAGAACTACTTGGCTAATCCATCCTTTCCCACCCAAACTCCCAATTTTTACAGTGCATTTTTTCTCCAAGCCCTAATCCTGGGACAGAAGTCATGTGTCCTGCACATCCAAACTTAAAGGAATCTATTCCAATTTTGTGTTCTCTTCTCTCCTCTCCTTAAGTATTTAATTTTTTCTCCTGTCTCTTTCCTGATTTGCTGTAACATTTCCACTCAAGGTTTCTCTTTTTTATTTTTCTCTGTTAATAATGTTTAAATTTGTTAAGGAGCTCTGTTGCCCTCCATAAAGCCTGGATCCAAAGGTTCTTTATATAAATGAATTATGTATTTCCAATGAAGTTCATATTTTCTATCATCAGGAATTATAAATAATTTCAGACATAATAATTGTGTTTAAATATACAGAAAATTCTTTGGCTTTATTTAGTGTTTTTAATAGGCATTTTAAGCTAGTCAAATTATTTCATTTGTGTAACAACTATGAAAAATTGATATTATATTTATTTTAGCAGATGATAATGCCAAGGCTTAGGAAGAATAAATAATCTGGGATGCCTGGGTGGCTCAGTGGGTTAAAGCCTCTGCTTTCGGCTCAGGTCATGATCTCAGAGTCCTGGGATCCAGGCCTGCATCTGGCTCTCTGCTCAGCAGGGAGCCTGCTTCCTCCTCTCTCTTTGCCTGCCTCTCTGCCCACTTGTAATCTCTGTCTCTCTGTCAAATAAATAAATAAAAATCTTAAAAAAAAAAAAAAGAATAAATAATCTGGCCTAAATTGCACGTCGGCTTTGACTTCAATAACACTTGTTGAAGCTTGGCACATGACATCACCTCTGGGGGCTAGCAACCTGGAGGTTGAAATCATCTGTAAACTCATTCACTTGTATGCCTGGTTGTTAATTCTACCTATCCCTTATATCTCCTTAGAATTTAACTTGGTCTGTCAACTGCAACACTAACATAATTTCTGATGTGGTCTAAGATTCCTTATAACAGCTTAAGTACAAGATCAGAGCAAGGGAACAGAGAAAAAGGTAAGGAGAAGAGGAGAACCACAAGGAAGATATTGGGCCTTGCATGACCTAGCCATGAATATAACACAATGTCACTTCTGCTAAATGAACACTTTTTTTTTTTTAATATTTTACTTATTTTGAGAGAGAAAGAGAGCAAGCATGCATGAGAGAGAGGGAAAATCAGATTCCCTGCAGGGGAGGTTTGATCCTGATGCAGGGGACTTGATCCCAGGACCCTGGGATCATGGTCTGAGTGAAAGGCAGACACTTAACCAACAGACCCACCCAGGCTCCAGGAATGAACACTTTCTCTGGATGTTCCACAATGCACAATTACAGAAATTTGACTGTAGTTGTGATTAAACATCAAATATATTATTACATCAAGTATTTACTACAGTGTTATCATAATATATTGTAGAGAGAGTATGCTTTATTTTTTTAAATTTTATTTAACTCTGCCTTGAGTGTTTGGTGCAAATCCAACTATCTTAAAAGGTTGAGTTGGAAAGTCAATGTGATTGGTACTGTGCTGGTTACTTTCAAGGTCAGTGAGAATTGTTAAGGTAACTCCTAAAAACCTAATCATTGTACTTAATGAAACCTGATTTACTTCCAGAAGGCTTTTAGATTCTATTTAATCTCTCAGATCTTTATCAACAAGTTGAAAGGAAAAAATAAACATTCAGAATACCTGGGGAAAGTCTGCCTTGGGCCATGAATAAACTTGGAGTAGAGTATGTTCTGTGAAATGCCCACAGCTTTATTTCAGTACCACATGCTCTACCAGTATCTGACCAAGTGGGAGATTGTTTTTTGTTATGACCTTAATAAAAATGTGTTTCTTTAGCATATAAACAAAAAATTTCTCTCTAAAGGGATGATATATACATTTATATTATATATAATTTTATTGATAATATATTTTATATATCTATATATAATTTTATTATTGAATATTTTCTTTCTTATTTTATTTAAGATTAATTCTGAAAAGACTATGGTCCTATAATCCCTTTTACTTTAATTATAGGTGTTTACAAAATAGCCAGAATGCATTAATTAGAAAAATATATAGTATTAGAGATTTTTTAAAATTTATTTGAGAGAGAGAATGAAGAAAGGGAGAGCACGAGAGGGGAGAGGTCAGAGGGAGAAGCAGTCCCCCCATCAAGCAGGTAGCCTGATGTGGGGACTTGATCCTGGGACTCCAGGATCATGACCTGGGCAGAAGGAAGTAAGTTAACCAACTGAGCTACCCAGGAATCCCTAGAAAAATATATAGTATTAGGGTTCAAGTGATTAAGAAAAAAAAACAAGCCAACAAAGCCAACACTCACATTATAAAATTTATGAAGCTATGGTAAGCCTTACCAAAGATATCTATTCATTGCTTGCAATTAATATAACATAGTTGTAAACTTCTAATATTTGATCCTCAGAATGTTTAGTGTGCTTGCAATTCCTTCTAACATATACTTTTTTTTTTTTTTTTACTTTCTCATATTCTAATACTGACCATCCTTTGTGATTTACTTCAAAGAACTCCCTTACCTGTTTGAATCTCATGGAAATATATAGATATACTTGAACATCCACTCCTTGAAGATGAAATAGATGTACTTTCCTTCTGCTAAACTAAACGCTAGAATATTATATATATATATATATATATATATATATATATATATATGGAAATTCTAAAAATTTGAGAAAAAAAGATAAAATAGGGAACTCAGGGCCCTAGGATTGTCACATTGGTGAGAGTTCCTTGGGCTTCCTTTTTTCCTTACGTACCCCAAGCTTGGAGTTGAAAAAGTCAGCATCCCAGAAATGCTGATGAGCATGGCTAAAAATCACCAGTAAACATCTGCACTCTAAAGCCAAAATACCAGAAAAGAGGCAGCGAATAAAGAAATAAAACTTTTTGAAAATAATCATGTGCCAAGCCAAAACTGTGGCTCCACTGCCACCCACACCAGGAAGAACTGAGTTATCAATCTAAATTTCCACAGAAAGTATTCATTTGGGGCACTCACTAGGCTACAATGAAATGTTCTAATACTCCCACAAGGATGGTATCAGAGAAGGCCAAGTGGGGAGCCAGGACTTTTATCCATGACAGGTGGTAACTTTAACTCCACTCCTCATCATGGTTTAAGGAAGATGATGTGAGCATCCTAGACTTTCAGTCCCCGGTCACCCAGCAGTAACAAGGCACTCTTTTCCCTCCCAGCCATTGCTGTCAGAGGAGATCCAGCAGAGGTTCAGGACTTTCACCACCACCAAGAAGACAGGCACTGTCCTTGATATGATGTCACTCATAATACCAAGAATCTACAAATTGAATCAAAACACAATCAACGGATACCAATGCTGAGATGACAAAGATGTTACAATTATCTGACAAAGATTCTATAGTAGCATCATAAAAATAATTCAACAAAAATTATGAATGCATTTGAACTTAAAAGGAGCATTTACAAAAACTCAGCATTATTATTAATGAAATATTGAATGCATTCCTACCATAAGCAGGAAAAAGGCAAAGATAGCTGCTTTTATCATTCTTATTCAACACAGTGCATCTAACTGTTGGTTTCAGCTCAAGTGCATCTAACTGTTGGTTTCAGCTCAAGTCATGCTATCAACCTTGGATCCAGCCAGCAATGGGCTAAACACTCAGTAGAAAGTCTGCTTTTCCTCTCCCTCTCTCTCTGCCCCTCCCCCAGCCTGAGCACATGCTCTCTCTCTCTTTCTCAAATAAATAAAATAAAATCTTAAAAAAAATACTTAGGTATAAATCTGACAAAAAAATGTCAGGAGTAGTGTGCTGAAAACTAAAAGATGGTGAAAGAAAACAGAGAAAATCCAAATAAATGAAGAGACACACGTATTCATGGATTAGGAAACTCAATTTAGTAACATATAGGTTCTCCACAAACTGATGTAAAGGTTTTATTCCATTGCTAGTAAAATCTTACCAAAGGGTTTTGGATACACAAGCAAGATTATTCTAAATATATATATATATATATATGGAAAGCAGAGTATCTAAAATAGAATATTTTTGAAAAATAAGAATAATAGCTTTACCTGGTTTCAACTCTTCCTATATAGCTATAGAAATTAAGACTGTGAGTTGCAGGTGGAGCGGTGGAAGCATAGATCAAGGGTTCACAACAAAGAATCATGAAATAGACCCACACAGAATATGCCCAACTGATTTTTTACAAAGACACAAAGGCAATTGCATAGAGTAAAGATAGTCTTTCAATAATAAGTGATGCTAATTCAACTGAACCTCTGTAGGCAAAATGAACCTTGACCTAAGTTCTATAGCTCATAGAAAAACTAAATCAAAATGGATCACAAACTTAAAGAAAAGGAAAGAAGAAAAAAAATAGGAAAAATAAAATGTTGGTGGGGAGGTGGAGAATAATATCTTTGAGATCTGTGGCTAGGCAAGGACTAAGTCTAGAGTTAGCAGTCCTGGTACCAAAATCACAACTTGTCAATTAAAAATGACAAATTGTATTTCATCAAAATTAATGAATTTTGCTTTATGGAATACTTTTTGAAGAGGGTGGAAAGACAAGCTATAGACTGGGAGAAAATATTTACAAACTGTATAACCATCAAGGACTATTTCCTAAAATATATAAAGAACTTTCAAAACTCAGTATTAACATAAAATCCAAATAAAACATGTTCAGGGATGCCTGGGTAGTACAGTCAGTGTCTACTCTTGATTTCAGCTCAGATCATGATCTCAGGGTTGTGGAATGAAGCCCCACATCAGGTTCCACGCTCAATGCATGTCTGCCTGTCCTCTCCCTCAGCTCCTCACCCTGCTCAGGCTCATGCACACTCTCTCTCTCTTAAATAAGTAAATAAATAAAACCTTTTAAAAAAAGGAAAAGAGAGAAAGAATATATTCAAAGGGTATAAAGGACATTAAACCAAAAGAGGAAAATCCAATGGAAAAAAAAAAGGCATTAGCCATTAGGGAAATGCAGATTTAAACCATATGAGTCATCACTAAACATCTATTACAAAGGCCTGTATTGTATATGTGGTATGTACATATATGTGTATATATGTATATATTATATATACATATGTGTGTGTACACATAGCAATGACAGTAAGTCCTGGTGAAGGTGCAGAGAAACTGATTTATTCATATTTTGTGAGAATTTAAAATGGCACAGTCGGGCGCCTGGCTGGCTCAGTGGGTTAAAGCCTGTGCTTTTGGTTCAGGTCATGATCTCAGGGTCCTGGGATCGAGGCCTGCATTGGGCTCTCTGCTCGTAGGGAGCCTGCTTCCTCCTCTCTCTCTGCCTGCCTCTCTGCCTACTTGTGATCTTTCTCTGTCAAATAAATAAATAAAATCTTTAAAAAAAAATAAAATGGCACAGTCATTCTAAAAAAAATGTTTCCTAAATAATTAAAAATGCAACTGCCATATGACCCAACAACTGTATTCTTGGACACATATTCCAAAAACTCATGTTCACACCAAAATGTGTACATGGATATTTTTAGCAGCCTTATTTGTAAGAGTCCAAAGTTGGAATCAACAGTTCCTGATAATGTCAACGACCTCCCCAAAGTAGGTTTCTTTGGCTTATATTCCAAGAATACTGTTCTCTCTTCCTAGAATGATCATTAAGAGATTATAGTCCAAGGGATAAATTTATAAATGGGTGGGTGTTAGAAACATAGACAAGATTGAAAAATAAGTCTTACTAGGGAGATAGGAAAGGTAGGAAGACAGGCTTACCAGGAATGCATTTGAACCCAACCTTAAGGGGACTGCCACACAGTATGGATCGTGATATAAGAATACTTCAACTGATGGGTGTGAGTGATATAAGTTTCTCCTTTAGAATAGTGGAGAGAGGGATTGCATTTTAGAAATTTTGCTCATAATTTTCTGAAATTAGAAATATAAGAAAGTCTATCAGCTGATGTTAAAAGAATCAGATTATTTATTTTTGGACACAAGAGGTTTTGTTAAATAGTAATATTATATTTTCTATGATTTCTCATGTCCTCATTGAACTAAATATGTTTGGAAAGCCTTAAGACATTTATTTAGTTATTACTATTAGATGTAAGGTTCTTCTTTTTTTCCCTAACATGTGACTATTCTGAGAGGTACAGAGTGCCAGTGAAATGATTGTCATTAAAAAATATCCACACTTGGAAAAAAAAAAATCCACACTTGGAAACCATACATTTACAGTAAGTGGTCATCAATCATTCTTCCCTACCCCTGCTACCCAAAATATTGAGAACAGACTTGACTAGAATTACAGGACGAGTATTAGTATCAGTGGAGAAAATCAGTGAGGTGCATTCCAAAAACCAAACTGGGAGAATTATGAGGCCCACTATAGGAACTACAGGCAGAATTCATAAGTTTAAGGTTTTTGTTGTACTATGCACTTAATGTCAGGGAATACATTTGCAAAAGCTTTGTTGGCTCATGTTGGCCTGCATGGCTCAGTCAGTTAAGTGTGGTGTCAGCTTCAGTCATGATCTCAGGGTTCTGAGACTGAGCCCAGCACCCAGTCCCACACTGAGCTCCCCACTCAGCAGGAAGTCTGCTTGTCCCGGTACCCATCCCCACACTCATGTGCTCTCTCTCTATCTCACATTAAAACAAAAAAACAAAAAAACTTTTTTTATTAAAATTCTTTTTTTTTTTAAAGATTTTATTTATTTGACAGAGAGAAACACAGCCAGAGAGGGAACACAAGCAGGGGGAGTGAGAGAGGGAGAAGCAGGCTTCGCCCCGAGCAGAGAGCCTGATGCGGGGCTCGATCCCAGGTCTCCGGGATCATGACCTGAGCCGAAGGCAGTCGCCCAACCAACTGAGCCACCCAGGCGCCCCTTTTTATTAAAATTCTTAAAAAAAAACTTTGTTAGATTACAAAACCATTAACTCACTCATATATAATCATAGTATTCCTTTAAATTTGTTTCTTTGAGGTTATAAGCATAAGCTATCTACATAAAAGCCTAAGTAAATGTGGATTTTCCATTAAGTGGAATTTTTCTTAAGATTTTATTTATTTCTTTGACAGAGAGAGAGATCACAAGTAGGCAGAGAGACAGACAGAGAGAGAGAGGAGGAAGCAGGCTCTCAAGGGATGCGGGCCTTGATCTCAGGACCCTGAGATCATGACCTGAGCTGAAGGCAGAGGCTTTAACCCACTGAGCCACCCATTAAGTGGATATTTTTTTTAACCCTTTTTTTTTTTTTAAGATTTTATTTATTTGACAGAGAGAAACACAGCTAGAGAGGGAACACAAGCAGGGGGAGTGAGAGAGGGAGAAGCAGGCTTCCTGCCGATCAGGGAGCCCGATGCGGGGCTCCATCCCAGGTCTCCAGGATCATGACCTGAGCTGAAGGCAGTTGCTCAACCAACTGAGCCACCCAGATGCCCCTTAAGTGGATATTAATTAGTGGGAAAACTCTGGTGGTTGCTTTGAAATCCTCAGCATATATATATTTAGCATTTACTTTTTGCATTATACTTAGTTATGGAGTGATGAAAGTAAATAAGTCATGCTCAGTTTTCAAAGTGTTCCTAGTTCAAAGGGAAGGGAGGCATTGAAACAAATTGCTTAATAACACAATTACTACAGTGATGTGAAATTGGCATGGTAAAGAATGATCATGGAAGTATTTGCTGACTGGCAGGTAGTATTTCAGAGAAGGGTTAAATAATGGATAAAATTCAGCCATATACAATTTGTGTAGGGGATTGAGATGTGATGTTAATTTGGCCACAACACATTGTAGAATGTAATTCAAATAGTGGCTCTGCCATATTATGGATTTTTAACTGTAAACGATTATTTAATATGACTGAACCTCAGTTTCCTCAACTGGATAAAAGAGACATGTATATTTATTCTTTAAAAAAATTGCAATAATTTGTTAGGACTTTTGGCTTATATAATGTGTGGACCTTTCACCTACTCTACTCATTCTCTGAGGTTGAGATGGAGATCTGCTGGACAGACAACCACCGCGCTTGCCACTGTGGCACCAGGACAGGTCTACAGGGTGGTCGGACTGAGCGTTAAAATAGTGTTTGGTATGTGGTAGGCAATCAGTAAATATTCCATAAAACAGATGAACTGATATAACCACTCTTCAATATTAGAAGGATGTAGATGATTCAGTTTTGCTAGGAACACCATTAAAAGACACTGTTACAGAAATGGTTTACCCCAGTGCTCCCTGTTTATACAGAGGAAGTTGGGGAAAAAAATAAATAAATAAACATCTACTCAGGATTCCCTGTTAGAGGCAAGGTTAATATCTAAACCATAATGTTAGTTTTTATTTATTCTCCTTATATAATTTTGTTTTCATTAATTAGGTTAAACTGAATAGACAATCCAAGACATTGTTGGCCAATATATTCTTCATTTGGTTTGAGAGCTCAATAACTGTTTTTTCAGACCAATGGTTCTTAAAACCTAATACACAACTCATACACACACACACACACACACACAGAACACATCTGAAAGATGTTTCATTTGTGTATATTGTGTTCATGCACATAAGAGTTCTTTTACTAGATTTACTCCCCACAGATGTTGATTTGCATTATTTGAAGTAGAACCAATAGATCTGCATTTTTATATGGAACAAGGTAATCCATATGCAAATCGTTTTCCATTTGAAAAATACCACACATATTCCTTCCTTTGTTTTGTTTTCCAATCATTGGCTCACTAAACAATTATTTTAAAACAATAATTTAATAAACATCTAAGTACTACAATGTAACTAAATAAAACAGCATGGTTTTCCATTGGTTCCATGGTTATTCAAATAGAATTGAGAGAATTCTTTTGTAGATTTCCCTGATTCCATTCCTATCTCCCTACTCAAAAATATAATCAATCTTCTGATATTTTTTCTTTTCAATTCCAAAATGTTTATTAATTATTATTTATTCATGGGACCATAATCTATATTTGTAACTATCTGTTATGTACTTAAACTTTATATAATCTTGCCCAGAATGAATCATTCAATATCTTGCTTTTTTGGTAATTATATTATTTTGGAATATTAGTACATATAATTTGAGTTCATTCATTTTAATTTCAGCACAGGATTCTGGCCCATGAATATTTCATACTTTTTAAATATATAACCTACATATGAATATTTTATGTTATTTCCAATTTGCTATATATACAATGCTGTAATTCAGACTTCTGGTACATGTTTTCCTAAGTATATGCCTGGAAGTAATATCTTCACTGGATACTAATACATGGATAATATTTTTAAAAGTACTTAGGATAACAGTGAGAATTTTGGGCAATTTAGTTAATCTAACCCAGCTCAATTTCCTTGCCTAAAAATAAGGATAGTAATTCCTACAGGATTTTTTAAGGATTAAATGGGTCATCTTTTGTGAAAGTCACAGGAAACTGAGACAACAAATAGTCTCCAATTTTTTTTTTCTTTCTCATTCTAAATGTTGTCTATGGACAGAGAAGTAAGACACATAACTGACATTAAGACCGTCAGCATTTCATACATTATCTAAGTCAGAGAACTCACCCATATAAATGAGAAACATCTGCATTCTCCCTAAGTTTGTCTGGATAACTTTTACTTTGATATTCATAATCATCATCTTTGAATTTCTGAGTTGTGACCTGCACAGGTAGGTGGTGTGTCTGTTTCTCTGATTTAAAAAAAGAAAAAAAAAATAGTGCCACTGAAACTGATTTCTTATTCTGTCCCCTTTCTCCTCCTCTATTTTATATTCATTTGCTTGTCTTACTGAATCTTCTCAGGCTTTTCAACCAAATGCAAACATTAAATGAAGGCTTTCCTGCAATTTCAAAGCAAAGCAAAGCAATTCCCCTAAAGGGAGAGAAGGCAGTTGTTGATTGTTCACAGACACAGAGAGGCTCAGCATGTACCTTTGGAAGGAGAAAGGGAGGTCCAAGCTAAGAATAGAAGGCCAGGCAAATATTGCTGCCTGCTACAAGATGTTGGGACCAGGAGGAAGGAAATCAAAGCATAGAGATTTTACATTTAGTATGTACTAGGCTCTGTCCTGGGCAGCCTCATCACTTTCACAAGACAGGACAGATGACTGCCTATGTTTACAGATTTCAAGCTTATGGAAAAGGTCAATGTCACTTCAACATTTACCCTTGCCTAAGAGAACTTCATTTTCTATCAGATTGTTGTTTTCTGATCTCCCCTGAAACAACATGTCAAAGAGTAGTTTTTAGTTACCAAACTAAAAATTATACATGCAATTTTACAGAATGCATAATTTTCCTGAACAAATATAATATAAACGTAACATTTCCGTTTGGCCCAGAAATTCTATACTAAAAACAGCATATAATATGAAATCAGGAGAAGTATTTATATAGAACGATATTTGTTTCATCATTCTGTAGACTCACAAAAAAAATAGAAATCATTTAAAGCTTGATAACTGAGGAAAAAGTAATTGAAGTATCATATATTCAGGTTAGAAAATACTATGCAGCCATTAAATTGAGGGTTTTTAAAAATATTTTATTTCTTTATTTGACAGAGAGAGATCACAAGTAAGCAGAGAGGCAGGCAGAGAGAGGAGGAAGCAGGCTCCCCACTGAGCAGAGTGCTGAGATCATGACCTGAGTGAAAGGCAGAGGCTTTAACCCACTGAGCCACCCAGGCGCCCTAAATTGAGGTGTTTAAAGAATGTGTGAACATACAAAAAATCACACAAAGTCAAGGAACCAAAATAAGGTAAAAATACAATTGGATTTCAAGTGTATAAATACACATTCTTTACATAAAGAGAACAAATAAAATGACCAAAAAATGCAAATAAAAGTAAAAATTGTTTACAGTTCTCTGTCCTAACTATTGTACTATATATGATTTTTTCATATTTTTAAGTATTTTCATAGATTCTACAATAAGCCTGTATCATTTTTATAGTCAGAAAAAGCATCTATATTACTTTTTAAATAGTAAAAATAAAATATTGCCATTATTTAAAGATAGTTTTTTGGTAAGATTAGAAAACTTGGAGGGTAAAAAGAAAATGTTGTTGTTGTTTTTTTTAAGATTTTATTTATTTATTTGACAGAGAGAAACAGAGCTAGAGAGGGAACACAAGCAGAGGGACTGAGAGAGGGAGAAGCACGCTTCCCGTCAAGCAGGAAGCCCGATGTGGGACTTGATCCTGGGTCTCCAGGATCATGACCTGAGCCAAA
>PITA01012774.1:11490-60472 GCA_004023965.1 Spilogale gracilis | reverse complement strand
GCTTTCCAGAAGATTAACCATATGTTGTAGGGCCTAATTTGGGGCTCAAAGTAGAAAGTGGTAATCTTTTCAACATGTGATTTATTGGAGGAAAACGAAACTTGATGGAGACAATCTGGGAGCAGAGAGTTGGGAGAGAGCCCCCACACAGACCTTGTATTACTTTGCTGTCATTCAGCAATTTATAATGTACCAACCAGAGTGAAATATAGCCTCACATTTTACTACCGGCTATGTCGTTTCTCTCTCTCTTCTTCACCAAGACCAGGGAATAGAACATAAAGGTAGACAGCTTTATCCTAATCTGAATTGTTTTGAATATTGTACTTGTATTTTCATCCTTCGTTGATTTTTAACATGATGTGATATATTATAGCTATATTCGTTATTGTGTGCAACACCAAAATTATGCTTTGGAAGTGTAACTTTTAATAAAAGGAAATGCTTGTGATTATTTGTGCCATATCAACTGTGTCCCATCAAGTCCTTAATATACTATAATTCTATAGGGGCGTTTTCCTCAATTTCATAGCAATAAATGTAGCACATCAGTTTCATTGCCTTACCTAGGTTTTAGAGTTGTTCTGAACAATGAGTTTTGTTTATAGTTTCCATGACACTCACCTAAATCAGTTGGGTGAGTCTACCCCAGCTCATAAGGGTCAGGCAGGTGCCTTATTGGATAGATATAAATGAAAAGGTGCCTTGTTTTGAAAATGTGCAGCTCTACTCTCGCCAAGCCTCAGTATTTGTCATTTTTGCTCTTTGGGATATGGCTTCTTGCACCCCTACCCCCACCCCTGTCCAGAGTCAGTTAATCACTCCCAAGCCTTCCGGTTAGGTTCTTGTCCATACCTACACTATATTTTTTAAAGTACCTGTCTCCACTGTGTGTGTCTTAAGGCAGAATCCAGGCCCATCTTCCGTATATCCACAGGGCTTGGTGTCTACTATGGGCTCTAGCACAGGGTGGTAATTTGACGGGTTCAACTGAGTGAACCCAGTCTTGTCATCTTAATGTATTAAATGATTAATACATGCAACTGGTGATGAAAAACAGAGTCCGGCTTCCTCTCTCCCTTTCAAAATACTTGCTGAGTGCTTGCTTATAATGTGAACGTTGTTCTTGGCATAGAGACTTCAGTGGTGAAAATGAGAGAAAAAAAACCCAGCCTTCATGGAGTTAAAATCTAATGAAATAACTCAATAGTTTTCTTTGTGCAATTCACACGTTTTTCAATTTCAGGTTAGATAAACAAATCAAGTATCCACTCATATTAAGAAAGTAAATTAAAAAACTGCATCTGGGGCTTTGCTACTTGCAGTGCCATATAGCAGAAAAACAGAAAGGGCATGTAATCCGCTGCAGTAGCCACTAGGCACAGGTGGCTGTGAGCACATGCAGTGTGCTAGTCTGAATTCAAAGGTAGGAAAACTAAATAATAAATAATAATAAAATACACACCAGATTTTAGAGATGGAGTATGGGAAAAGAGAATGTAAAATAGCTCATTAACAATTTCGTTTGGATTATGTGTTGAAATATTTTTTTTTATATTTTGGGGTAATAAAATGTAATTTCACCTCATTTTTTAAAAAAATTGTATGTGACTAGGTAATTTAAAATTGCTGATGCAGTTTGTATCTCTGACTTGCATTATATTGCTATTGACTATTGTGAATGGAGAGTAGTGCAGCATAGGCTGGAGAATGCTCCAGTATACATTTTGATCATGTCCCCCTACTGGCTTCATGGCCTTTGGCAACTTACTAAATCTGTCCTTAATTCTTTTGTCTTGCTATCTTATAAAATTGAGATATCAGTAGTACCGAACTCATGCCATTGCCATGAGAATAGATGCTTACAGATGGTGTCTCGCATATAGTATGCACTCTTTAAGTATTTGTTAAATAAGTAAAAAATCTAGTGGTCACTACCAGGTCTACCCCAGTGGGTAGACTTATCAAAGGGGTAAGGTTTTTAAATAGCAGTGTTGTACAAGAAAAGAAGAGCTGCTGGCGAAGATGCAGAGAAAAGGGATCCCTCTTACACTGTTGGTGGGAATGCAAATTGGTGCAGCCACTCTGGAGAACAGTAGGGAGGTTCTCAAAAAGTTAAAAATAGAAGTGCCCTACAATCCAACAATTGCACTACTAGATATTTACCAAAAGGATACAAAAATACAGTTTCAAAGGGGTGCATGCACTCCAGTGTTTATAGCAGCGTTATCCACAATAGCCAAACTGTGGGGGGAAGCCCAAATGCCCATCGACTGATGAATGGATAAAGAAGATGTGATATACAGATACAATGGAATATTACTCAGCCATCAGAAAAAAATGAGATCTTGGAACACCTGGGTGTCTCAGTCGCTAAGTGTCTGCCTTCGGCTCAGGTCATGATCCCAGGGTCCTGGCATCGCGCCCCACATCAGGCTCCCTGCTCAGAAGGAAGCCTGCTTCTCCCTCTCTCACTCCTCATGCTTGTGTTCCCTCTCTAGCCGTGTTTCTGTCAAATAAATAAATAACAATCTTTAAAAAAAAAAAGGAATGAAATCTTGCCATTTGCAACAGCATGGATAGAGCTAGAGTATATTAAGCTAAGTGAAGTAAGTTAGTCAGAGAAAGACAAATACCATATGATCTCACTCATATGTGGAATTTAAGACAGAAGATGGATGAACTTAAGGAAAGGGGAGGCAGAAAAAAAGGAGAGAAGGAAACAAGCCAAAAAAAAGATTCTTGCAGATGGAGAACAAACTGAGGGTTGCTGAAGGGGAAATGGATTGGCGATGGGCTAGATGGGGGATGGGCATTGGGAGGACACTTGTGATGAGCCCTGGGTGTTGTAAGTGGTGAATCACTGATTCTACTCCTGAAGTCAATATTGCCCTGTATGTTAACTGACAAAATTTAAATAAAAATAAATAAAATAAATAGAAGTGTTGTAAATAACCCATCATTTTCTAGGGCGGGAATAGTGATTGTAGACTGACATGGGGAACATTTTAATAGTTCATTAGCTCAATTCCCTTCTTCCCACCCTCCTTTTCACCCAGAACAGATGGAGGGAAACAAGTAAAATTCAAAAGGAATTAATTACCTTTCTCTCCAGCAAGCTATTTGGGAAATAGATGCTGAAGTGAAGGGCAAATCGAAAAATTTTTCTTTTCACATAACTGTAGGCCTCTTTTGCTTTGTGTGGGTTCTTAGAAGTCTAAAATATGAAAATCGAAGCTTCTAAGCTAGAGACTAGATTCTTTGCAAAACAGACCCACTAAAGAGTATCGTTGGCAGCTACTCTTTAATCTGTGTGCTTGTTAACCAACTGCAGAGGAGACACTGGGAAGTCAGTCAAAAATCAAGGGATTTATGACACCTGTGTACAAAGGAAAAATATATACGGATTGTGGCAGAGAAGGTCTAGAGCAGTCCCCATGTTTCCTGCCTGTGACTTGCTTCTAACCAGTGTAACAAGGCAAACGGGATGGGAAGCTAAGGTTTTATGTGTGTGATAACATGACATAAGAAAGTGTCTCCCATCCTACTAAAGTTTCTCTTTCCCTTGATGGCTTTGAGGAAGTAAGTGTTCCTGTTGTGGGATTCCATATAGAAAGAAACCGCTGAAAGCTTCTAGAAGCTGAGAGCAGCCTCTGCTAAACAGCCAGCAAGAAAACTACAAAGAACTAAATTCTGCCAACAGCCAGATTGAATTTAAAACTGTATCCTCTCCCATCAAATCTCAGAAGAAACCGTAACCCTGCCAACAGCTTGACTGCAGCCTTGTGATCCTAAGCAGAGGATCCTGCAAAGTCATGCCCAGACTCCTGACCCCTGAAAACTGGGCAAGATGTATGTGTTATTTTAAGCGGCTAATTTGTAGTTGTATAGTCATTCAGCAATATTTAACTAACACACTGGTACTTTGACTTATCCAAATTATAACCATTAAGCTTATTTTTTTTTCTAAAGGTTTTATTTATTTATTTGACAGAGCAAAACACAGCTAGAGAGGGAACACAGCAGGGGGAGTAGAGAGGGAGAAGCAGGCTTCCCGCCAAGCAGGGAGCCCTATGTGGGGCTTGAACCCGAGACTCATGACCAGAGAGATCATGACCAGAGACAAAAGCAGATGCTTAACAAATGAGCCACCCAGTGCCCCCATTAAGCATATATTAAGTAAAGTAAGACATGTGTGCTGATTTAGATGTATATTTAATAATAAACCAGTTATATTTATAATATTTTATAGCATTTTAAAGTTTACATGTAATAGATTTTTGGTTGGTAAATGATAATTCAGTTTCCCATAGTTTGGTTTGACATGATTCTGTGATTCAGAATGTATCGGACACATATAGCTAGAGCTCCAAAGAGAGATATAGGCCAGATAGGCTTTTTGTTTTTGTTTTAGATTTTATGTATTTATTTTGAGAGAGAGAAAGAGAGGGAGACAATAAGAGCAGGGAGGAGGAGGCAGAGAGAAAGGAAGAAGCAGACATCCCGCTGAGCAGGGAGCCCAATGTGGGGCTCAATCCCAGGACCCTGGGATCATAAGTCAGAAACTTAAGCGACTGAGCCACCAGGTGCCTGTGGAGCAGATATATGGTTCAAATTATTAGCATCTTCCAGATGGTAAGAAGAGCTTAAATGGATTAAGTCACTTGATCAACCGTAGAAAATAAGACCATGCACAGGGCTCAGGAAAGAAACAACATTTAAAGGCCATACAGAAGAATCAGCAAAAGGGAAATCAAGTCAGGAAGGTAAAAAGAGATTTAAGAGTGATGTCAGGGATGCTGAGAGTTTCAAGATAAAGTGAATACACCCCGCCCCTTGCAAAAAAGGGAAACTGTATTAATTGGGTTTAGGAATTAGGAAGCGATGTGATCTTAGTAAGATGGGGTGGAAGTTGGATTTCAATGAGTTGCTAAAAAGCTTAGTAGTGAGAAGTAGAGGTAAATATTTACTTAGGCAATAGCTAAAGGAGAACATTGAATCAAAGAAAGGGTTTTCTTAAGATGGAAGAGACTTCCATGTTTGTTGCCATGAAGAGTTACTAGAGGAGGTTGTCAGTGTGGAAAAGGAAGGGGGTTACTGTTAAAGTGAGGTCTGGAATTTGGTGAGAGGTAACTGGTAGTGTGGACAGCATGAAGAATCAGCCTCAGGGGGCGCCTGGATAGCTCAGTCCTTAAGCGTCTGCATTTGCCTCAGGTTCTGATCCTGGAGCCCTGGGATGAGCCCTGCATTAGGCTCTCTGCTCAGCAGGAAGCCTGCTTCTCGCTCTCTCACTCCCCCTGCTTGTATTCCCTCTCTAGCTGTGTTTCTCTGTGTCAAATAAAATATTGGGGGGGGGGGGAGAATGTCTCAAAAAAAAAAAAAGAATCAGCCTCAGATGGGGGGAGAACAACTTTCTTTCAGGCTAGGAGGAAAGAATGAGCCTACATGTGAAAGTAAATACGTTCATAGGTGTGGACATGAGATGTCAGGGAATTTATATGACTTATGTTTCCCCATATACCTTGAGGAAGTGGAGCAGGGCTGAGTAGGGGTTAAATGGGAATTAGAAGGGAAGTCCTTATACCCAGAGTCTTGCTGAGTAGAGTGGAGTTTCTAAGAGGCTTTAAGACTCTCACCAAGGCTGAAAGCTATCCCACTGTGAAATCTCCCTTGGAGTTGAAGGTGAAAGGATTTTGGTTTGTCCATTAACATGAGAAACCTGAACTTGAGAAGTACCTCCGAGCCCAGGTGCCCCTCACAGGCTTCCAAGGCTGTTACAACCAAGGCCATCCCTCCTGCCCTCACAGGAACTATTCTGACACCTCTTGACTGACAAACTAGCTTTTGTTTGGTTTTGTTTTTAATTTAGCATAACAAAAGAAAAATGTAGGTCTTCAAGTTGAAAGTAAGGAGTTCTGTTTATAGGACATAGTCCTTACAGTGGGGTGACATGCACACCTTCCCCGCTAGAAGGGGTAATACTTTTTCTTCCCGTTGGCACTATTTTCAGTCCCCACCTCTTTCTAGTGAAATGAGGTCAGAATCATCCTTCATTTTTCTCTCTGGCTGGTTCTTCTGAAAACAGTGCATGCATGCATTGCAACTCTTCAGAGGTAACTTGTTTTTTTCTTCAGAAGAATCTAAAACCACAAACCTGGAATTGTTTTCCATTTTATTTCTTAAGTGGAATCTTAAATTTTTGCTCCTGGAGAAATGGCCTATAATGAAAAGCATTCTCTATAGCGACATCACCTACGAATAGAAGGAGCTCTGGCAATAGCTCCTGCCAGAGTGAACATTTTAATCATCTGAAATCATTGTAGCAGTTTATCCTTTCATTTAACCTAATGATTACCTACTACTAAGTGTCTGGTGCTGTTCTAGACTCCAGATAAGGACCCCTGCTTTCAGGGAGCTAGCGTTCTTACGTGCATGTGACAGGGGAGTAGAGGGAGAGTGAAGCTGAAAATAAACAATTGAACAAATATGTTTTATTTTATTTTTTTAAAGATTTTATTTATTTGACAGAGAGAAACACAGCCAGAGAGGGAACACAAGCAGGGGGAGTGAGAGAGGGAGAAGCAGGCTTCCCGCCGAGCAGGGAGCCCGATGTGGGACTCGATCCCCAGGTCTCCGGGATCATGACCTGAGCTGAAAGCAGTCGCTTAACCAACTGAGCCACCCAGGTGCCCAACAAATATGTTTTAAAAAGATCTAGCAGATAGTGGTGAGTGTTGAGTATGAGCAAAATAACAGTGATATCTGTTATGTATTTATAGATATGATAATGAGTGGGAAGAGGCTGGCTTTAGACATCTAGAATATGCAGAATTTAGAAGATTATCAGATTGCACCCAGACAGCTCAACAGTCTGCAGTTACTTTGGCAGGAACAGAAGTGGCATAAGACCTGCCATTTATGGGTGCCTGGCTGGCTCAGAGGGTTAAAGCCTCTGCCTTCGGCTCAAGTCATGATCTCAAGGTCCTGGAATCAAGGCCCACATCGGGCTCTCTGCTCCGTGGGGAGCCTGCTTCCTCCTCTCTCTCTGATTGCCTTTCTCCCTACTTGTGATCTCTCTCTCCGTTAAATAAATAAATAAAATCTTAAAAAAAAAAAAAAAAAGACCTGCCGTATATGTATTTTTGGAAAGCTTAATCTAAATCGGGAGAAAGGAACCCAGAAACCCATCTCTGACATCAGCTGTCCATCCTTTCTTCAGCCATAATTAATTAATTTAATTAAAATTAAAATTTTTTAAATGCCCTGAAAACCAGAAAGTTTTACAGATAAGAAAAATTATTGGAAGTTTTACAGATAAGAAAAACAAAGTTTCTTACAGATAAGAAAAATTATTTCTTAGGTAGCCAATCTTTTGTAAATAAATGATCCTGTTAGTATATTTGTGTTGGGGCTCTCACCTGTTACTATTCCTTTGTCTTACATTTTTAAACAGTTGATTACATAACGTTAATGATACACACATTGCTACCGTCTCTCTACCTCATCTTCACGTGGATGGTCTCACACCTCCATCTTTCCTTCCTTTTGTTTAGGCCTTGGGTTCTCAACTTACTTTAACTACATTCAGACTCTGGAAAATGGAGGTTTCTGAGGTTACCTTTGAAAGCTCTTTGACTGACAGGCTCCCTTTGGCCACACAAAGTTGCAAGAGTGGAATAAAAATGTGGATTTAGCTCAAACTCTGGCAGCTTTCTTTCCACCTGAGAAATGGAATCTGGCTGTGGCTAGCCCCAGGGAATGTAAATAGAACCTTACCTGTAATTAACCCAGGGCCTCTCTTGTTCTCCATGCAAATGGAGTTATAATTATATTTCCTTTAGCAGAATAGAAAGCCCGTGTTTCCAAGGGGAGTTGGCATTTGAATAGAGGACAAACTATCTGTCTAACTATGACAGCTCCCTCCTATCTCCTTCTAGAGAACCTGAATGATAATAAAACTGGAGTTGCATTTGATGTAAGACATATGGTAATTACTATAATAATATTATCACCCAGGTTCTGCAATGGTTTTGTCAGTGAGGTGCAATTTCCCATATTGTCTGTGATAAAATCCCCATTTTTGGTTATTGATAGCAATGCCTTTCTAAAATGGTATAGGTGTTTTGTGACAGCTGCGAAGTTCCTGCTTCATATCCAGGTAATTGGGTTGAGAATAAGGCCTGCATGCTAAAACCTGACGATGTGAGAAGTGGAAAAAGCCCAGGGAATACTGTGAATATTTTGGTAGTTATTAACAGGCTAAAAGGGAAGTCTTTGCTTGTCAGTTCTTCTGAAGCAAAGCTGACAGAAAAAAAAAAAAAAAAAGAAAGGAAGCAAGAAAGATAGCCCCCTTTAGAAAGCCTCTGTGGAATCTTCAGTCAAAATTTGGAAGTTTTGAGCTAATCAATTGTATCATGAATCTGTACTTAATATTTTTAAGGCCGTATACAGTATTCAAAAATTAGACTATAATTACTTTCATTTCATGCTGCTATTGATTGCTTCGTATATCAGATTTTACTTTGCTTAATTGCTGATTGAATAGAAATTACTTCAGCATAATAAGTGTTACACATATGAAAAACGTTTTTATTTATTGGTCATAGAAAAAATTGGTTCTGTAGGCTGTTATCCTGAGCAAGCTGTATATATTCAGTTTTATAGCTGTTTCCAGGGAGCCAAATATTGAAGACACTAACAGCATGTTAAAATGAACTACTCTAAATCCTTTTTTGGAAAGGCTTGGGAGATAAATAACAAGTAACGGTATGTCAAAGTGATTTTATTGCTTAGATTAATAAAAAGAAAGTAATACAATGACCGGATGGGGGAAAAATCAGATTATGGGTTTTTCTTTTTTTAACATCCTCTCTTGTGCAGAATTCATTTTTTAAAAATCCCACCAAAGACCCATAAAACAGTGAGCTCTATTCAGAAGTTATTATTTAGGCATAAATCATCACTAGTGGCAATATATTCAGTGAATGTGCATTATATACTTGTGTTGAATAAATATGTGTATATACAAAGGTGTAGGTTGGTAAGTTAATTATGCTGTGAAGTGCTAAATAACTAGAAGTAATGGTAATAATTTGGGAATAAAATTGATGTTCTCTTAGTTGGTTATTATGATTGAAATTCCTTAATTAATTCTTTTCTTTTATTTTTTTTTTTTGGAAAGGGGAAATTGTCCAGATGTCAAAAAAATTAAATCGTAAAGTGAGCACAAAACTAAAGACCTTTGGCCCTAGCATTTTATAGCAAAACATTTGGGATTTGTATAAAAGACGTACAGCAAGGTGGTAATTCAAATCATTTTGATGCAATTTAAGAATTATTATTATTATTATTAAATACCTGAAAAGTTCAGACCCTAGGAAGATAGCCATGAAGTACTACTCTCATGAGTTTTCAAGATCCTAGGAATACAGCTGTGAACAAAATTAAGTTCTACTCTCATGCGCTTGTACTTACTAGGTATAGATTCTGTAGAACATCTAAGGTATAATTGAGGATAACTTGTTGAAGTACTGTACCAATTTCTCACCAGACATAGTGGAGACTCTGTGTGGTCATTTGTTGGTACAAGAAATATAACCAGACTAATGTGACTCCTCCCCTTGGTGAGTTACTGCTTGAGATTACACCAGGTAAGCTATGGTGCCAACTGATCTTTAATTGCAACAATAAGGGGATCATGGGGAGTAATTGCCAAAGCCATGACTCCCTGAGCAGGGTTGAGCAAGTTCTTTTTATTTGGAGTTTAGGAAGAATGTTTAGAAAGGGGAGCTTTGTTACCACAGGTAAAGGCAGGAGTGAAGTTGCGCCTGTGCAGGCTTCATATGTTAATGAAGCTTGTGCTTTTCCTAAGATGGAGACTTTAACATTATAATGAAGCAGAGGGAATTTGAACACTTTTTGGCTCCTCTGCATAGGCGTTGACTTGGTGGCCAAGCTCAAGCTGATTTTTGGTTTTTGGTTTTAAGATTTCATTCATTTATTTGACAAAGAGAAAGAGCACAAGCAGGAGGTAGAGCAGAAGCAGAGGGAGAAGCAGACTCCCCACTGAGCAGGGAGCCCCCAACCTGGGGCTCTGTCTCAAGACCCTATGATCTTGACCCCAGCAGAAGGCAGACACTTAAGGAACTGAGCCCCTCAGGCATCCACTCAGACTGGTGTGAACTGACTTAGGCTGGCTAGTTCTTGCTTGACCAGTAGGTAGTCTTGGGTTATTCTGTGGTCTAAGACCATTCAGGCTAAGGAATGGCAAGGCCTTGCTTGTTGGTAGGCTGGAACCATGTCACTTGACCTTGAGTCCAGGCTTCTGCAGAGACAGCTAGTGCATTTGTTAGTGGGATGTGAAAAGAAGCGGTCGGTGATTAAGGAGAAAGAGTTCTCTGAAAAACAAGCTTTAAATTTTATGCTAGTCTTAACCTCATTAACCCTATGGGGCATGGTTTCAGAAAGAACAAGGAATTTGTTTCCTCCTGTCTGACTTTCCAACCAAGCACACAGAACTTTTCTCTAGTGTAACAGAAAGATAATCCTCTGTGGAGATAAAAAACATTCTTGATTTTTCAAAAGAAACGTAAGAGGCAACCCACCTCTAGTTGGGTTGAAATTTTTTTACATATTTTTTGCTCATTGTATTACCTTTTTTTCTTTTCTTTTTTTGGGGGGAGGGTAAGTTGTTCTTTGACTATTTTCCCGGGGTCTTAGTATTTTTACATTTGAAGCTTATTATATAATTAAGATATTATGTCTTTGTCATATGTACTATAAATAGTGTCCCCATCTATCAGTTTATTTTGTTGATACACAGTTCTTTAAAGCAAATATTTGATTTATTGTGTTTTATTTGAAGCAACAGATCTTTTCTTAAAGAACCAAACTTTCAGTTTATTTGGTTGTTTGCACTTTAAAACACAGTAAGGAAAAGATACACACCAAAAATAATGGCATTTTTCATCTTGTAAATGAGCCTTTGCCCTTGGAGAAAAGTCCATTGGCAAGTTTCATTGAGACATTTTGTGCAACTATTATTGGAATTTGAGAGGAAGGAATCTTTTCTATGAAATAGTTCCCTTTGTGGGGTTAACCCTTAATTTAGAGAACTTTATTATATGATAATTAAACAGTATTTGTGAGGTTGCCCAAATGGAGTAAAGCTGGAAGATTTATTTTCAGTTTTATAATCACTTAGCTTTTGAAATTGCATTAATTTTTACACTCCTGATAATGAATTATAGATACTAAAGATTTTTCTCAGGCCCACAGCAGAGGTTATTTGGTTATGTGGCAGAAAAAACATTGAATTTTGTACCAGAAGATGTGAGCTTTCACCTGCAAATAGGACATGGACTAGATAATTCCAAGGTCCTTTTAGAAATGTGTGATTCTTACCATTGGAAAAGTCTCCCCCCCTTTTAGTAGAAGTTATTTTCCTTTTTTTTCTCCTTTCTAGGTTTTGAGAAGCTCAAGAATTCAATTGCACATGTTGCATCTTAGATATCTGAATTGACTCTTAGCTGTATGGATTCGAAATCCAAATGAAAAATTTAAAGTGAAGGTGCACATTTGGAAGTTGTTAGCAAGCAAATATTATTTAAAGCCATGGAAATAGACAATATAAGAAACACATGAAACCAGAAGAATTCAGGATGAAACTGAAAAGATCCAATATAACGGTTCTGTAGAAGAGGAACTGGTAAAGGAGACAGGGAACTATGTCCAAGAATTAAAGATGCCATTTGGTTGTCCTCTTAGATGCAGAACTAAGACATGGTTAGTATCAAGAAATTAGCAAAGATAAATCAAAATAACAAAGAAGTGTAGCCTAAAATGATATAATAAATGAGGTATTAGAAGGCCCATGTAGTATACCTTATTGATATAATTATTGTTTGAATTCCTATGTAATTTAGGATTTTGAAGAAAGAAGCCTCTTACCTAGTATAAAGGGAAGGAGGGGGAAAAAAGGAAGGAGGATCAAGAAGGTCTTCATGAAAAAGGAAATAACTACTCTGGGCTAAGAAGGATAATGGAAGAAGTCAAAAGTGAAGACATTCTAGACTGCAGAAAAAAAACTAAGCCAAAGTAGGAAAAGAGCATAAATTGGATATGTTCAGAGAGCAGCACATGGCAGAGTAGACTTTAGCCAGTCTTACACAAGTGAATTCAAACCTGAAGAGAGACAGGTAGGTAGGGTCATATTATGAAGAACCTTACATGTCATTTGAGTAACTTATTCATAACCAGTCAGGTGATTAGAAGTTACCGAATGAATTTAAAATAGAGAAATCGATTCTAGATCAACATTTTAAATGACTATTTAAAAATCACAGAAGTAGAAAAATATAAATAAATAAATAAATAATTTTGAGCTTTTTATTAAGCGTGATGAACACTTGAACACATTCAGACTGAGAGAGCTTCCTTTGATTAGAAGCAGAGGTTTGAGTAGAAGAAAAGACACAGGACTAGACAGGCAAGTGTCCCCCTGTTTACAAGGTCATTCCCATATGCCATCATCAGTTCCCTGGCATCCCCAAGAAATAGGAAATCCTCCAAATTCAATCCAGTGTGTATCCTTCCAGGAAGGAGAATATACAGCCTCTGACTGAACATCAACTAGTTTCTCCTTTCTCTTTATTGATGGAAGGATTTTAAGACAGAATGCAAAATCTCAGTGGCATAGGAGAAGGAAAGGGCAGGCAATTCTCAGATTCCTAAGGCCAGTGTTCTAACCTTCATTGAACAAATACCTTTCAACCACCTTGTAAGTGCCAAGTACTCAGAAAATCAGTCTCATCCATTGTTGACAGCCAACAGATGGAACAAATTTAGATGGTTCTCAGGATCATCTGATTTTTTTTTTCTTCCCTGATTTACCTGAGCAGTAACACTCATCCATATAACTCATTCCCTTCGAGTAAGGCCCGTGAAGAGCTAAGGCTGATTCTGACCAGAATGGAAGGTTAACAGCCTATTTCGTCTCTCATCAATTCTCCTTACTTCTTATCCCTCAGTTTGCCTGAAATGTCGGGGTGCAAAGGAGGGTTGGAGTCAGAGAAACAATTCAACATTGCTGAATTTCTTCAGGCAAAAGATGAGGTCCTCAATGAGGGAGTGACAGCAGAATTAGATACAGAACGGTCGGATGTAAAGCTGTTTCAGAGTAAGAATCAATAGGACTTTGCTACCCACTGAAGATAGAAGGTGAGAGAGAATAAAGACTCAAAATGGACTCAGAGGTCACAATCCAAATTAGAACAGGAAAAGGAGAAGCAGAGCCTGTGGCGAGGTGGGTGGGGGGCCATGTAGGTAGGATAGAAAGGAGAGCTATAAAATAAAAGGCTTATTTTGGATACATTCATTGAAGATGCCATGTTGAGATTTTTGGCAGATAATTGAAAATCACTACCTCTTCAGAGAATGTTCTGGGCTGGAGAATGTAAGTCTCCATAGGAGTGGTTAATCAAAAGCTAAAAAGAAAGATAAGATCACAGCAGAGGTCCTAAGCTGGACTTGAAGGTGGTTTTTGGTTTTCACTTGTCATTTCTTTTTGATTGTTGTTTTTGAAGTTTGATAATACAAGCTTTTCTGAAAAGCCAAAGTTTTGCAAATCAAACACTAAAAAATAATGGGACTTATGGGGGAAATAATGATATGGCAGAGAACTCAAAACCCAGAAGTTTATAACCAGAACATTAAGGAAAGCAACAGTAATCTCAAAAATTACCAGCACAGTTAAAAATCATGTTAAATTCACAGTTGTGTATGTATGGGGGAAGAACATTTAAGTTTTACTCTCTCAGCAAATTTCAAATATATAATAGGGTTTATTAACTATAGTCACTATATTTTACATTATTGTAAATGTTATTGATCTTACAGATGAAAGTTTGTACCTTTTACCAACCTCTCCCTATTTTCCCCAACTCTCCCCCACGCTGGGGCAACCACTTTTCTACCTCTGTTTTTGAGTTTGACTTTTTTTTTTTTAAGATTCTGTATGTTAGCGATACCATGCAATATTTATGTTTCTCTGGTTTCTTTCACTTAAGAATGCTTTCGAGGTCCTATTGTCACAAATAGCAGAATTTCCTTCTTTTTCATCTGTTGATGAACACTTAAATAACTTGGCTATTGTGAATAATGCTGCATTGAACATGGGAATATCGATAACTCTTTAATATCCTGTTTTTATTTCTTTTGGCAATATACTCAAAAGTAGGATTGCTGGGTCATATGATAGTTCTACTTTTAGTTTTTTGAGGAATCTCCATACTGATTTCCATAATGACTGCACCAGTTTGCATTCTCAGCAACAGTGCCCCAAGGATACCCTTTCCTCCACATATTCACCAACACTTGTTACATCTAGTCTTTCTGATGAAAGCCACTCCAGCTGGTGTCAGGTGATATCTTGTGGTTTTGATTTGCATTTCCCTGATGATTAGTGATGTTGAGCACCTTTGCATGTAGCTGTTGGTCATCTGTATGTCTTCTTTGGAAAAATGTTTATTCTGTGCCTCTGCTTGGTTTTTAATTGGATTGTTTGTTTGTTTTGTTATTGGATTGTATGGGTTCCTTGTATAGTGGCTATTAACCCCTGCTCAGCTATATGATGTGTAAACATTTTCCATTCATAGTTTAAAACCATGTTAAATTCCCAATAATTTTTTTAAAAAGAAAATGATTGATAGTTTGATGTCAGATGGTGTAAGGAAGAGTTGAGGCTGCTGAGTTGTAAGAAGAACGAGCAAATGTACTAATTAAGGCAATCACCCAATAGGCATTTCTAAGACAGAGTGCAAGCAAACTTTAAGCAAGAACAGGGAATGAATGTTTTAGCTAGTAAGTACACATTATGCTTAGCTACTGTTATTGGTAAGATGATGAGAAAAACCAACATAAACCCACCATGGGCTTCTACCTGATCCTGATATAAGCCCTCATTACTAGAGGAGCACATAAAAGATACAGGCTTTTGTTTTCCTCTGACCCTATGTGACCAATAATATTTATGTGTACAATTAATTGCTCCCAGTAAGGCCCCCAAAGAGATCAAAACTGACTGTATTCCAATAGAAGAATGAAACTAGACCATTCTCTTACACCACACACAAAGGCAAACTCAAAATGGATGAAAGACCTCAACGTGAGGCAGGAATCCATCAAAATCCTCGAAAAGAACATACGCAGTAACCTGTTTGACATCCGCCACAGCAACTTCTTTCAAGACACGTCTCCAAAGGCAAAGGAGACAAAAGCGAAAATGAACTTCTGGGACTTCATCAAAATAAAAAGCTTCTGTACAGCAAAGGAAACAGTCAACAAAACAAAGAGGCAACCCACAGAATGGGAGACGATATTTGCAAATGACACTACAGACAAAGGGCTGGTATCCAAGATCAATAAAGAACTACTCAAACTCAACACCCAAAAAGAAGATAAACACATCAAAAAATGGGCAGGAGACACGAAGAGGCACTTCTTGAGAGAAGACATACAAATGGCTAACAGACACATGAAAAAATGTTCAGCGTCACTAGCTATCAGGGAAATTCAAATCAAAACCACACTGAGATACCACCTTACACCAGTCAGAATGGACAAAATTAACAAGTCAGGAAACAACAAGTGTTGGAGAGGCTGTGGAGAAAGAGGAACCCTCTTACACTGTTGGTGAGAATGTAAACTGGTACAGCCGCTTTGGAAAACAGTGTGGAGATTCCTTAAAAAATTAAAAATAGAGCTACCCTATGACCCTGCAATTGCACTACTGGGCATTTACCCCAAAGATACAGATGTAGTGAAAAGAAGGGCCATATGTACCCCAATGTTCATAGCAGCAATGGCCACAATCACCAAACTGTGGAAAGAGCCAAGGTGCCCATCAACAGATGAATGGATAAAGAAGATGTGGTACTTATATACAATGGAATACTATGCCTCCATCAGAAAGGATGAATATCCAACTTTTGTAGCAACATGGACTGGACTGGAAGAGATTATGCTGAGTGAAATAAGCCAAGTAGAGAAAGTCAAGTATCACATGGTTTCACTTACTTGCGGTGCATCAGGGGTAACCTGGAGGACAGTGGGAGAAGGAAAGTAAATGGGAACTAGGGTAATCCAGGGAGAGAAATGAAACAACAGAGACTTTGGACACAGAAACAAACTGAGGGACTTGGAGGGACGGGGGTGGAGGGATGGGAGAGCCTGGTGGTGGGTACTGGGGACACCTATTGTGTGGAGCACTGAGTGTGGGGAGTGGGGAATGAATCTTGGAACACTGGAAAAAAATTTAAGTAACAATAAAAAAAATATATTAAAAAAAACTGACTATATTCCAATTTGAATGCCTTTAGGACTAAGGTATTCAATATCCATTTACCACAGTGTCCACCACTCCCTATTGCCTTATACCCCTTCATCTCCAATCCATTTCATGCATTTGTATTTCCTGCCTTGTCTCTGCTGCATTTTCAAAAAGATTTATATATTCAAGAGAGAGAGAGCACACAAGCATAAGTGGGGGGAGGGGCAGAGGTAAAGAGAACCCCCAAGCAGATTCTCTATTGAGTATGGAGCCCTAGTCGGGGTTCAATCCCAGGACCCCAAGATCATGACCTAAACCAAAATCAAGAATTGGCCACTCAGTGGACTGAGCCACTCAGGTACCCTTCTACTGCGTTTTTATTTCCAGGCCCTTTTGTGGAGGAAAAAAGAACTTAGGAGTAAAGCTCCCTTTTAAGGGCAGGCCAGGAACTAAAAGATGTAGGTGGAACATCAGGAGAAAACATTAGATTTAAAACCAGAGGAGGAGAGGATTTCAGAAAAGTTGTCACCATTGTAGGATGCTGTGGGGACAGGGCGTCTTTGTGGCTCAGTCGTTAAGCATCTGCCTTCGGCTCAGGTCATGATCCCTGAGTCCCGAGATCGAGATCGTGGCCTGCTCTGCGGGAGGCCTGCTTCTCTCCCTCTTACTCCCCCTGCTTGTGTTCCCTCTCTCAGCTGTGTTTCTCTCTGTCAAATAAATAAAATCTCAGGAAAAAAAAAAGAAGATGCTGTGGAGAGGTCCCAAGAGATCCTTGGACGTATGGAGTGGCATAGCATTGGTAACGGAAAAGAGCAGAGCAGTGTTTGCGAGGTGCTGTGGGGCAGAGTCAGGCTGCCACCCCAGGGGGAGGGGGCTGCAGAGAGGGAGAGAGGGTCGAATGTGCTCACTGTCTCAAAAGGTCTGACAAGGAAGGAAAGGAGAGAGGGACATTATGCTTACAAGAGGATGTGTTGAGAGAATTCTCTTGGTAGAAATAGGAACTCGTGACCATATCATTGTTAGACTGAGGAGAAGTAGATGCCCGGGAGGAAAGGGGAAATATCTGAAGATGAGAGAGCAAGAGCAAGACTCAGTGAAGCCTCTCCCCAGCCCTCCGTTCCATTACGTGGTTCACTAGACAAACGTGGACTCATCTTGGTTTCATTTCCAGCTCCATCTGACTGGGTGTGTGATTTCTGGCAGTATATTCACAGATTCTTCCCTGCCCCCGCCTCACTGCCCCGCACCCCATAGCTGCTCTGTGTCGCTCCTTTGTAAAGATGTCTGCGCCATGGCCCTGTCCACCAGAGGAATACATTTGCTGACTGGAATGACGAGGGCTGGACGCAGGCCACGTCTGCTGTGACACAGCCCTGAAGGTGCTTAGGTACTCAGGATGAGCGGACCCCCTTTATTGCTGAAATATCATCTGTCTCATTATGCTTAACATTTCAAACATTATTAATTTTTAATTATTTACATTTAATTATCTGCTTTACTTAAGCATCCAAATTCCACCGCTAATGTTCTCAATGAAATATTTACTAAACAATCAGCCCTCTTAGATTCCGCAGAGCTGTGTTTTCAATTTGCAGTAAACCTTTCCAGGAGGCCTCTTTTGCACTCCCATGTTCTGGAGGAAGCTGCACTCCGGGTGCTTACGGCTTCAACTGCAGAATCCGTGCCATCTCAGGGACACTCTGTCAACTCCAATGGGATGGATGGCCCTGCTTGCGTTCGTGTTAGCAGGTTGAGTGCCGCTGGGACACTCAATGCCATCTCCCTTCTCATTTCTCTTCTGTTAGGGCTGGAAACACATTAACCAGGAGCCAGTTCTGGTGATAGAAAAGCGAAACAACATTATTTGTGGTCAAAAGGTAGAGGCGTGATGAAAACTAATCATAATTCTCACAAGAGGTGGTTGCTCACATGAACTGATTGGCCAGGCCGTATTTCCATGGTGAAATCCAGACCTGCTGTCAATGGGAATGTCATTTTCAGAACAAAGGCCAAGGGAAACAGCCTTATCCATCTTAGCATCCCTGACACAAATACCCCCGTAACTCCATCATCCTTTGTGCAGAAGGTCAACAAAACGTGCTCTGGCTTCAGTTGGTTTTCCAGGACTGAAGATAGAAGGAAGGATGCTAATCTACTCATGGACTCTGGACCCGTGTCCCTTGTTACCATTTACACGATCAGAGGGAGGGTTGATATGTGATTTATACAGCACAGTGGTTAAGAGCAAGGGATATGAATTAGACATTTACCCCACAGGAATTTACTGATCACCTGCTCTGTGCCAGGCACTGTGGTAGGCACCAAAGAGATAAGCAGACAAGACAGATATGATGGCTACCTTCATGGAATTTATAATGAATAGAAGACTCCAGGATTTGAGTCACGACAGCCACCTACTACCTGAGTGACTTTGGATAAGGTAATTAACCTCTCCAGGCCTTAATATCCTACCTGGAAAATGAGAATAATCAGAGTACCTCCCTCATAGGATAGCTGTAATGAGTCTTTAATTATTTACATACAAATGCATGTAAAACTCAGACATATTAAGACCAACACCTCGGCTGACTTCACTGGGTTGTTGTAGCTTAGTTATGCAAGTATAATTTCACTAAGGACTTGATTTTGAGGCATTTAACAAAATTAGTATTTTAATTATGAGTATTAAATTAAAATTATTATTCCTGGACACAGTTCTAGTTTAAGTACAGTTGGAGACAAGATACAGAGGATGTGGTTAAAGTGACCTGATGTTAGAGGGGCGCCTGGGTGGCTCAGTTGGTTGAGCGACTGCTTTCAGCTCAGGTCATGATCCCTGAGACCCAGGATCGAGCTCTGCATCGGGCTCCCTGCTCGGCGGGAAGCCTGCTTCTCCCTCTCTCACTCCCCTTGCTTGTGTTCCCTCTCTAGCTGTGTTTCTCCCTGTCAAATAAATAAGTAAAAATCTTTTATAAATAAATGAATGAATGAATGAATGAATGAATGAATGAATGAAGGAAGGAAGTGATCTGATGTTAGATAAGACGGATTTCTGAGTTTGGGTAATGGGTCAGACACATTAATATCATACCTAGCCTGAAATAGATACTCAGTAAATGCTAGTTGCTGTTAGTGTTATTATGATTATTGGGCCCTGCAGCCTTCATAAGTAAGTGAGACTGACTTAATGGAACACAAATTGGTTCTTATACGTTATCAAAAAATGAATAGCTAGCTCACCCACACCCATGACACACATTAGTCTCCATCTCTATGGTAGGTTATTCTAAGCATGTTGGAAATGGAAAAGATTTTAGGAATGAGGTGATCTGGCTTCCTCAAGATGATGGAACTTAGGGTCTGGAGAAGTAAAATAACTTGCTCAAATGTCATGGTGAGTAGTGAACTGGGAACTAAAATCAGCTCTTTGACCCCAGCTGGAGACATTCTGCTCTACCCCACTCTGCCTCCTCTCACCGCTTCATCTCCTATCCAGCGATGAGGAGGAGTGACACCCACTCCTCAGGGCAGACGGCAAACACCTTGCCCTTTGATGCCAAACTTAGTTACAAGCTTGGAGAGCAGTGATTTTGCCTTTTCCTGGAGTCTCACTTGTCCGCCACCTCTGTGGGTTCATAATGAAAATAAAGTCCAAACCCAACAATTCTAAGACTGACAATCGTTGCTGGTCTCACTGGATGGCTGAGGCTTAGTTGTGCTTATATGGATTCAACAGGAACTTTTGTTTGGACTCTCACAAAAAAATGAGCATTTTAATTGTGGGTATTAAATGAAAATTGGCCTTACTGGACACCAGTCCCATTAAACAGCTGTTGGAGACAA
This sequence comes from Spilogale gracilis, assembly GCA_004023965.1. Classification (NCBI taxonomy): domain Eukaryota; kingdom Metazoa; phylum Chordata; class Mammalia; order Carnivora; family Mephitidae; genus Spilogale; species Spilogale gracilis. Next base: position 40,302 of record PITA01012774.1, on the reverse strand, counting down.
AATATGGAAGATGTGGCGTGGTGACCAAATGTCAGGAATGACAATTCTGTGGGTCAGACATTTTGGTATCACAAGAACCTCTTAAATACTACCTTTGTTCATTCTTAAATAGCCAGTGCTCAGAACACAGAACACCCAGGCACGTTAGTAGGCAGCTTCCTCTAAAATGGCCCTGGATCTATCTTTGTAGCACATAATTTCCCCTGCTGAGGAGTTCACATTAGTGCCATCATAATAAGCTCTGTCACCATTGACTTTTCCTGTGAGGGGATGTACAAAGTTCTACCTGAACCCCACACATTGAGTTAGGAGAACTGGTTGCTGTCCTCACTCTCTGTAGCCCATCGAACAGTGGCTCCCAAAAAGACATGTCCATTTCCTAATCCCTGGAACATGTCAATGTGACTTTATTGGGAAAAAAAAGTCTCTTTGTAGATGTAATTAAGAATTGAAATGAAATCATTCTGGCATGGGTGAGCCCCAAATCCAATTCCAGGCATCCTTCTAAGAGACAGAAGAGGAGACCACGTGAAGACAGGCCTCTAGAGGCTGGAGTGATGCATGCCGGGAATTCTAGAGTCTCCCAAAGCTGGAAGAAGCAAGACGCGGCCTTCCCCTCAGTCTTGGGAGGAAGCGCTGCCCTGCCAACAACCCGATTTCAGGCTTCCAGTCTCCAGAACTGTGAGAGAATAAATTTCTCTTGTTTTAAGCCACCAAGTTTGCGGTGATTTATTACAGCAGCCCCAGGACAGTGATACACTTGCCAACTGCAAGCCCAGAGCTATGAACAAGAGGCGCTGGCTGGAGCAGGGGACTCCGTCAGTTCTGGAAACGCTAGTCTGTCGGAGGAGGGATGGGCACACCTTTGAGGTAGAACGGGCCCTACCTGCCTGAGCAAGATGGAAGTACGGAGAGGCCTGGCCCTGAGCTCCTGCAAGAACTCTTCCCGTAGCCTCTGACCACATGCTTTACTTCCAAGGGACTGCTCATTTGCTTGTTTTCTCACATACACTTCCAATCTTCCCTTCTTCAGATGTATGTGGTATAGGGATGCCCAAAATTTGCCTTTTTCTTCTAACCTGTACGGTAAGAACAATTTGGGCCTCAGAGTCCACCACTTTAGCAAACAGTATTTCATAAATTGTTCTTTTATTTTAATACTTTCTATGGTTGACTTAACTTAGCACTCATTTTCCCTTTACCATTTACTCTCACATCTCTGTCACATGACAGGCCAGTGTTCTTTGACGACTGGTTTAAGTTCACCTATGGTAGATAAACCAGTCAAGCCTCACCCAACAGAGTACTGTCTAAAATGACTGGAGCAGTTGGTACTTTCGGTACCAAAAATTAGGGGCATCTGGAGAAATGCCGAGTGACGTGCACACATTTGCTCATTCCTTCCTTTGGCCTGTGGAGACGTCCGTGTGTGCCAGATGCTTTGTTGGGCACAGAGTGCTCAGGATCCCAGAACAGGCCCGGTGCTGCCCTCTGGAGCTCTGGGCACAGGAGCACATCTGGATCATGACAGACCAACCTTGGTGTGGTCTGAGATCCTTTGAGGATCCAACTTCATTGTATTTTTTTTAAGATTTTGTTTATTTATCTCACAGACAGATAGAGAGATATCACAAGTAGGCAGAGTGGCAGGCAGAGGGGAAGGAAGAAGCAGGCTCCACTGAACATGGAGCTCGACGCAGGGCTTGATCCTAGGACCCTGGGATCATGACCAGAGCCAAAGGCAGACGCTTAACCGACTAAGCCACCCAGTAGCCCCTGGGATCTAACTTCATCGGTTTTCTCTTGAACTTTTCTCTCTCACAGCCTGAGTCAAAGCAACCTGGACTCTCAAAAGAGCGTTCTGATACCGATGAGGGCATCTGCAGAGCTTCTGGGAACGTCCCATCCCCACTCCCCATCCACCTGCACAGACCTCCAGAGAACCTCTCACCACCCCCAACTAAGAAAGAACCTGACTCACAATCCACAAACAGCTGATTTGCACTGGACTTGTCATGGATACGTATAGCAATCTGAAGAGCTACCCCTCTCAAAGGCTAATGTGAGCCATCATAAATCCCATAAAGAACCACTCTCTTATTTTTTCCCTAAAGTGATAGCAACATTAAGAGTGGGAATCATCACTTACGGAGAGCTTGACTGGCTAGTTCCACTTGTTTCTCACGATTAGCCTCTGCCTCTTCCTTTCCTGTAACCACGACATGGGTTTATTGAGACATTGATCTGCCCTGTGCTGCTCCAAGTATATTTAGAAGTATTAACTCATTTTCTCCTCCTAACCACCTGAGATAGGTGCACTTAATCCCATTTTCCAAATGAAGAAACTGAGGTAAAGAGAGGTGAAGTTACTTTTCAATTTGCAAAGTGGCAGAAGTTGGTTGGTATTCTGGCTCCCAAGCCCACAGTCTTAGACCTTGTGCTTAGCTGCCGTTACAGGGCCCGGGCATCAGGCCTTGTGAACCTGTCTGTGGCTGATGCCAGCTCTTTGATGACACATACCGATCTCACTGCCCTGGGACATACACAAAAAGAATTGTAGAGAAGGGGGAGATTGAAAGTTAAAGTGCTGAAGCCTCATTTCTCACTGTCATGAAGGGGTTCCTGGTAGGATAGCACCTTTCTGCAGAGCACCCTTCCACACCTTGCAGGGTGAGACCCCACTGCTCAGCCTTCGGCCTAAGAACGGACAGACCTGAAGCATTTCTAGATGCAGAGCACGCTCCCTTAGCTCTCTAACAGTGTGTGGAGGAGGCCCCCTCCCTCCATCTATCCACAGAGACCCAAGTAACATGAGAGTTTAACTGGAATCTTTTCTCTCCAGATCTTAGTATAAAATTCATGCTTCTAATTCATTATTGTAACAAGATATTGCATCTAATTGGTGGAAACTGCTTCTAAAATGTGATGGTAAGTTAGGATCCAAAATTTGGTCAGTATGCATATGAAATTGTGTGGGATTTCTTTGGAATACAGGATCCCGGGCTACTGCACTCTTTAAGAAAAGTAGGGTGTGGTTTGCACAACAAGGGTGTGGGAGAGTTGTGGGAGCCCAGCAGGTGAGTTATTTAGCGGTCAAGGGCTGAGCAGCACAAGGGTCCAAGTGTAGGCAGATCAAAAGAGAGGAGGCCTGTGAATCGGGGCCTGCTTCTCTTACCCTAAGGCTGCCCGAGGCAATAGTTTTCATCCCGGTAGGACACAGAAGTGCTTCCCCTGATGTACGGTGCCAGAAATCCAGAGGTAAATGTGTCCTGGTTCTGTCTAGAATACAGGTAACAATTCCTGTGGAATTGCTTTCGTTTTTTTAAAAGAGAGAAATAGAGAACTATTGTGTCCCTTTCACAGCCCACAGTGGATAGGTCAAGATGATCTGGAGCTAAGAAATATAATATTCATTATGACACAACACGAGAAGGAGGGTTTTGTTTGGTAAAGAATTTTCTTGTGTAATCACAGGCCCAGGAGGGATGAATAGAAAGAGGTCTTTAGCATAAGAAAAATTGGATTGCCCTCTCTGGTTCTCCCTTTCTTATCTTCCTAATTACTTATTCTGCACGCCCTGCCTACCTCCTAAGAATGTAAGTCACGTGAAGGCAGGGATTTTCGCCTATTTGCTCATCATGAAACCCCCAGTGCCTTGCACAGAGCCTGGAACATAGTCCACATTCACCATATATTCACGGGCAAGCGAATGAGTGAGTGAATTGTGGTCTGATAAACAATCCTTCCAAAAGGATACATTTGTTAAAATAAGCTAGTACGTTACCTCTAAAGCAGCTTTCTTCTTTAAGGGCTGGCTTTGAGGTTCACACATGCTGACGTTCGTGATCCCAGCCTCCGGCCTAATGGTATTGCTCTTCCGCAGAATCTGCTCTCTGCTTCCCTCCACCAGTTTTCCTTCCCTAGTAGCATTTGTTTTAGATCTGCAGTTCTAGCTTTTTCACCCCAGAGTTCACTTGAGGAGAGATTGGCCTTTCTCTTATATTTGAAGCTTAGAAAATTGAGTAAAACCAACGTAGGCGAACATGCGACCATCTTTGGAAGCGTAAGAGCCTGAAGCTCAAGACAGAAGGCGCGGCTGCTGCTTTGGGGGATGCTTGGCAGCCTGCGCCCAGCTCAGTGTGGCTTTCCCGGGAAATCAGGACTGACTCTGGATTCTGTCCTGGCTCCGCGGAAGCGCAGGGCTGTGCCGAGCGGCTGGGGGAAATGGCTCATGGTGGGCAGGACCTGGTGGGTGGCTGTAAGGCCCTCCTCACTGTCTCGCGCCCCAGCTGGCATTCTAAAGATTCTAGGACTCGTCTAAACCTGGTAAAAGGTGTCCAGAGGGCCCAGGGTTAACGCTGAGTTGTTCTTTAAGTACAAGATTATGGTTTCCAATAAAATGGATTTGTGATGCCTGAGGTGATTTCGTGGGAGAAAAAAAGGAAGATTAAAAAGGCTGTATCAAAATAGTATTTTGATTAGACCAGAAGCATAACTTTAGAAAATGGAAAGTAGTAGAAATGTAGCAGAAAATGAGCCTGGGGCCTACCCTTCCAGGATGAACCGAGGTCATAAATCATCCCCTCTGTCCCCCATTCTTCAAGTGTGAGGTTTTTTTGTTTCTGGTTTTTTTTGTTGTTTTTTTTTTTACGTTTTGTAGACTTAAATTTTCTACACTGTGAAACTAGCTAATGCATAATACCCTTACATTTAAGCTCATATTATTATATTTACCATTTTTTAAATTTTTTGGAAGATCTTCCATTTACCCTTTTTAGGAACACATATGATCCTGTGCTTTACTTTCTCATGCAGGAGGGAGAGTAAAACACTCCTTGGTTTAGGAGAAGCTAATTACTAAATTTCCCTCCAGTTCTCCAGGCTTGTGGCAACTAACTTGCTTCCTGACAACTGAACTTTGCCTCCTAGCCTCCATTAGTCTTAATAGAAGCCATGTATTCTCTCCCTCTCACTGTGATTTAAGAATAATTTTTCCTCTGAGTGGAATAATGGTTGTGAAGTCATTTAGGTATTCACAGAAAAAATAGCCTTTTACTGTTTTGTTTTGTTTTGTTTTGCGGGGGGAGGGTTTTTGTTTTTTGGTGTTTTTTTTTTATTGATTCCAGGAATGAGGCTAAGAATAACCCTGCTCCATCTTACCATAAATACTATTAATCGAGAGATGAGTTCTTGGTGTAGAGAAATGATTGATTTGAATTTAAATGAGTTAATAGTCAGCATTTCCATTTAGACTCAGGTAAAACAACAAAATTATCCAGTGACTGTAGCTAAATTGTAGAGCTTCTGCTCAGATTGCCTGAACAAAAGCTTATATTTTCAGTGCAGCAGATGTGAAAAAATAGGAAAAGCTCCACTCCCCACATCGTGTGGGGCATGAGATCCGGAAAGTATATGCTTCTTCTCCACCATTATTGATTTATTCATTCCTGACCTCATTCCCAAAGCAGTTCACCCATTGCTTCCACCCTTCCAGGACCTGTGTCTTATTTTAAGTGAGAATTTTTCACTCCAGAGAAATAGGTTGACTTTCGAATTTGACAAAGTAGACACTGGGGTTCTGATGCTGTCTTAAGAGCAGAACTGGGGAGGCCTGATCCTCCATCACATAATAATTCAACAGAATTTAAGGCTGTCTTTAGCACTTTGCATTAGAAGCAAGTAATTGCCTCCAACTAGAATGAAATGAGGGTCAAGAATGGTTTCAAGCAATCAAGTGGAAGTGTTACTTGCTTTATTGAACATGCTAATACAAAGCTGTATTTGGAAGAGTTAAAGGAGAAAACTGCCTCCAACCCAAATTGCCTTGTGAGCTTTTTTTTGCAAGAGTGGGCCAGAATGGTTTGTAGCTAATAAAAAGTTGCAATTGTTTAGTTTTAACACTTTAAATGACTTCACCTAGGAATTTTAATGATTTGGGGTTTATGCTTTTGGATCTAATTTTGATGTTTCATTTTCTGTACCTAAGGATAAGCACACATCCATTCTTTGTGCTTGTAATTTAGCTATCTAGTTCCTATGGGTGCGTCCGTTTCAGTTGGATAGGTTGGTGTCCTACCAGATGACAAAATTAATTTAAGTAGATAGGAATTATACAATTTTAGTAGTTGGCAATATTAGCTGAGTCAGTTTCCTCTTGTGAAATACTAGGCTTATAAAACACTTATCCAAACTCAAAAACATTTTTTATTTACTCAGGCATCCGTGATTCTGATCAGCACGGGCAACAATTCAAATTCACAACAAGAATTTATTTATTAGCAACAACTTAACTTGGAGAACAAAAATGCAGCCTGATCCAGAATTTATGAATTTACTTTTTTAAAAATTAGACATTAATCAAAGTTTAGGATGCATATTTTATACATCTAGGTTGATCATAATATACATAATTCTGTCCCAAGAGCTATGTCTTGTAGCTTTTTAAAAATTGTTCTCTAACACAGAGCAGGAAATAAGTGGACATTAAACTCAGTTAAAATGATTAAAGAAGACAATTTCAGTGATGCACATTATTTAACTATTTCAGGAAGTGGGCAGTGTCCGTTTTCAAGGTTCCAGAGAACTACAAAACGGGGTGGAAGTTAGGAAGTTATTGTAGGATAAAGAATATGGAACAGGAAGAGAAAAATGGAAGTGGATTGGGAAAAAGGAAATAAACAAAGCATCCAGAGTTGGCTTGGTGTTTGGGATTGGCTGACTGGCTATACATGCTTTTGGTCATCACAGAAACTACAGCATCATGAAACTTATCAAGGTTCCCGTTTGCTGGTGTGGCCCCACCTGGCATAAGCAGCTCCATCTTGGGCCTAGAAATTCATCTGGATAGCTCTTTAAGCTAAATAAGTAACTTTTTTAAGTGGTGGACTGTTCAAGTTTAAATTAGTGTTTATTAAAAAGTTTCAAAAATATTCAAAGTTTATAGTTCAAAAGCAATATTGAAAATTTAATTCACTTTTACAGTTTATCTTTTATCTCAAACACTTTTTCTAGTACACATTAAAATGAAAAAAGGAACAGTTAGGGAAAAGAAGGACTTTGGAAAAAGTATTTAAAGCAGAAGAGAACATTTGGGTGTGTGTATTAATTCCCCTCAAATCCCTCTCTCCCGGACTGATACATTCATGTTGTGAAGGGGCAGGAGAAGATCTCTAGATCTCTTTCTTGACCCTCTTTTCATCCTCAGATGAGATGGGCTTGATAGATCAGAGGAAAATTCGGGGAAGGGTAGGCTATGCTTCAGGAACAAATAAGCCCCAAAGAGTAAGCTATTTAACACATTAAGGGCTTATCTGCACTCACCCAAAGTCCAAAATAGATTAAATGTCCCTCCTCCATCTTACAACCTGCAAGGTTTCTGTGTCAAGGGGAGAGAGAGCTAACAGTTTGTTCCAAGTGTTTATAAGGGCCAGGTTTGGAAGTGCCTCATGATACTTCCTCCAATTCCATTGACCATGGTCAGCCACATTATTCCAACCCAATGCAAGGGATGTGGAGCAGTGTGGGGCCAGCTAGGAGACACAAAGTGGGGCTGGGAGCCTCTGAAACAGGACACTGTTAACTCTCTAGAAGGTCATTCTACCCTATCAGTCAGCTCCCTGTTTTTTCTCCTCTGAACCGATGTCCCTCCAAAGAAAGAAACCTTTCCAGTGAGAGAGAAAGAAAGAGAGATCAAATGAGAGCACTAGCTTTCCTACCAAGCCCAAGAGCTTAAAACTCCAGAATGGCACCATATTTCAATTAGGTAACCTGACCCCAGGTCATCCTGCACATCATTTTTTTAAGAGTAAAAAGATAGAGAGAGAGAAAATGCTATTGAAATGAGAATATATGCTTATACTACTGAAATAAATAAGGATGTAAATAAGAGTATACTTCTTACTCTACTTCCCTTCCTCCCATGTAATTATTCCCATTGTAGTGAGGATGATAACGTGTATGTCTGATTTCCTTATTCTAAAAACACATCAAGAACCTTAAGCTTTCTTAATCTGAAGCCGCCTGGTTATCAACCTTATCTTCATTTCTTAAAGGGTAGCTACTCCTGAGCCATTTCATATTCTCCTGAATATTCAATGTCATTGTGGTCCTCAGCGTGAGTGACACTTTCTGGACTCATCCAACCAACATTTTGAATGTCTTCCAAGTGCCAGGCCTTGCGCCAGCTTGTTCCTAGAGCTGCACTCCTCTCCAGGAGTTCATGGTCTAGCAGCTGCCATCGAGTCTGGACGGATAAGCTATGGGAACCATCACCATTGTTTCTTGCAACCTATGCCCCAAGGTGTGCGGCTGGGTCTGTGTTAAGCCATAAAAAGAAGGCCCTCTGAGGTACCCGTTGCCTACCTGCTGCTCCCAAATAACATATTCAGGATGGAATGGCACATACATTAAGGACAAAATATTTGCTGTGCTCATAGATGTTAAGAATTGGTATTAGTTTTTCCCAAAGCAAACTTCCAGCTCTCTCCAAATGTCTGTCAGACTTTGTTTGGTAATTGGGAGGACAGGGGAGAGAGAACAGTGTTCTGAACATTGCCTGTCTGTGCCTGTCTGGGGTTCATGTTTATTATCAGAGATGCTCCTTACTGGCCATGATGCTGGCCCATGGTGGGTGGACCTGGAGTGGGACGGGAGCTGGAAGCCCAGCCTCAGGAAGGTGTGCTCCCAAGAGCCAGCTCTTCCACTGATTAGCTCTGCGACCTTGGTGGAGTCCTTTGACCCTCTGAGCTCCAGTCCCCTCATGTGTAAAATCGAATGTTTGGACACGACAGGGCTCTCCCAGCTGCGAAGCCCTGCTGTTGTGGGCTTCTACATTCCTGCCTCTGTAATTGAGGTCAGCAGCCCGGTGTCACACAGGGTCTGCAGGGAGGATGGATGGGAGCAGCGTCACTGGGCTGATGGCCTGAAAACGCATCCACTCCACAGTGACTTGCCAAGAGAAAAACCATTAGACACATCACCTCTGGAACTCTTTGGCATTGGGTTTTTTTCTCTTACAACTTCCAGGTGCTCACTCTGGTCACAGACTGAAGAAGGAAATAAATAATCCTCCAGCCAATAAAGTCAACAAGTGGAATGGCTGGGTCTCTTTGTACCAGCCTTGCAAAGGATACTTAGCCCATGGCTGGGGGAGAGTTCATGGGTTTATAGAAAGTTATTGAAGGCAGAGAGCTGGAGGCAGAGATCAGCCCAAAGGGAACTTACCATACAACACTGGGAAGTTTTAGACCTTAGAGTTTCAGAGGCTCAGCCTCCTTCCCACATTTACACACATCTTGCCGCCAAGAGAACTGAAGCCAAGAGAGGTTGACTAGCTCAAGATGATGAACAATGGACAGAACTGATGTGAAACTTGTATCTTCAGACTCCTGTCTCAGAGGCCCATATTCTTATTCTATCCTGTGCTAGAGAATTCATAGACACACTCCCTGAAACCTGCTTCTGATGTCAAGAATAGTAATATGATAACAGTATTGATTATGGTAATTATGCACACAATATGTTTATACTTTATGCATATCATATGTGTTACACACACACATATACGCACAACATTGAATAGTCATAATTAGCCAGGCACTGTGATAGTAATTTTATATACCTAGCTCTGTATTGTACCATAATTCTATAAGATATAATCCCTTTATTATTGTTCCCAATATATAGATAAGAAAACTAAGGCTGAGAGAGATGAACTGACTCATTCATTTGGTGACATATAACTACTCATTCCATTGAACCATTTTTTTAAGTCCTTACTATGTAAAGGCATTAAACTAGTCACTGTGGTAGGATTTAGAAATAAATTAGAAAGGAACTCTGCCTTCAAAGAAATAATAGTGACATCTGACATATAATGGCAATATAAAGGAGAAATAGAACTCATGTTACGAGAAAGATGTGGCTACATTGCAAGGGAATTCAGAGAAAGGTATGTATTTTGTTTTTCATATTGAATGGATTAAGGAAGGAAACGCAATGGTCAGGAGGTAGCTGAACTGAACCTCAAAAGAAGAGTAGGTCCTGGGCACTGGAACTGGGGTAGAAAGCCTTCCAGAATAAACAAGAGGCATGGAACCTAAGAATCTAACTATGCCTGGAACCAAATGGCAAATCAGTTGGGAAGTCTGATCTCTGACCAGTACTTGGCTACAACAAAGGGACACAGAGTATAAGAGCTTTAGTAAATAAAAAAACAAATATGACTAATCTTGTGAACCACTTGTATAAAGAAATCTTGCTTTCTGATTTTGTTATACCAAAAGAAGTGGGAAAACCATAAAAAAACCTGTAAATTTGTTGTCTAAACTAAAGCAAAGTGGAACTAACCCCAACACTGAGCATCTCTTCATGGGTGTAACTAGGGCATTTTCTTGTAGAGTCCACGGGATTTACAATTGTAATAGGTCATTGATTCTGAATGCAGAAATCTGAACATACAGTTCTGCTTTTCAGAAACAGAGCATCTGCAAAAGAGAAAAGCCTGATGCAACACAGTTAATCTACAACACCACATTAAAGAGGAGTGTTGATTTGTCCCCACGGAAGTAAGAACAAAAAGAGAAGGTTGGACTGAAACCAGTGTTGTGCTGGGAAATGTTTAAACACTAGTTCTTTTTTAAAATGTGCATATGTACATGCTTATCATATTCATGTTTATCATGAATTTTATTAACATAAAGGCAGCACACAACTTACCAGTAAGGATAAAATACATAATACTCTTTGCTGTAAATTCTATATGGCCGATTAGTTCTCACAGAGTGCTTTCATGGATTTTTACCAAATTCTTGTGTTTGTAGCCAACCTATAAGTTTGCAATTAGTTGAATGAGTGTAGTTTCAACATGAACGAAGTTGATATTTTTGGTCACTTAAAGAGTACGATTTAAATGAAACAAAAACATACCTATGTTGGAACTTTATTCAAGACTTCTTGGCTGAATCAAACTGTAGTTTTCAAATAATAGACTACTCATTTTTATGCTATCCATGATATAATGGCTACAGACAAACCAACTTTTAAATTTAACCTATTACATTAATATTTTCTTTCTTAATAGTATAATAAACCAAGTTCCAACTTGTAGTGTTTGCTTATTTCTGTGATATAAATCCTCCCATATGGCTGGTTTCCAGCTATTGATGAGATATCACTGAGTGCAGAGTAAGGAAGAGAGGCATAACAGCAGACCTTATATGATACATGGTCTACCTAAAAGAACTTTGTCAGATATGTGGTTTGCAAGTTTTTCCTCCCAGTCTGTAACTTGTCTTTTCATTCTCTTAAAAAGGTCTTTTATAGCGCAAAAATGTTAAATTTTGATGAAACGCATTTTATCAATAGTTTCTTTTATAGACATGCCTTTGGTACCATGTCTGAGAACTCTTCACATAGGTTGAGATTCTGAAGACTTTCTCCTATATTTTCTTAGAAAAGTTTTAAAGCTTTACATTTATATTTAGATCCATGATCCATTTTGACTAATTTTATATGGTGTGAGACTGTAAGTCAAGGTTCATTTTTATTTTTGCCCATGAATGCCCAACTCTTCCAGGACCATTTGCTTAAAAGATTACCCATTCTCCGTTGAAATTTCCTTTGTTTTACATATAACTTCTCCGCTTGTAACTTTAATTGTTAATAATGTCTGTAGTTTGACATCCAGCTCACAAAGTCCCTGACAAGTTGACCATGGATTCTGGCTTCAGATTTAAACTGTGTTGCATGGTTTTGATTGGGGGCGGGGCGGTAATGGTGGATGAGATGTGGTCGTAGAGATGATCAGGGATGGAGAGCATGAGCAAACACTGCAATATGTGACCTAAAACATCACAGAACTGTCAAGGCCCAGTGGTGGCAGTGCGGTCTTGCAGAAAATTAAAACTCAGGTTTGAAACCACTTTATTAGCTTTGGGGAGAGGGAGCAGGAATTGAATGTAATTCATACTATTAATATGAAATTACTTAATTAATGGATTTCCTTCGTACTAATTTTGTAGCCCAGAAGCGTGGTAAGACAATCGTGGCTTCTGTGGTCAAACAAAGCTGGGTCTGAAGCTTGGCTCTAACATTTCCCAGCCTTGAGGAAACACCTCGTTAACCTTTATTCTCTCATAGTGTTAAAATGGGAAGAAGAATCAAAAGCTGTGTTCATTAAGTTATTGAATACTTGATGAGCTCTAGGCTATGTAGAAGGAATTAAAGATAGAGCAGTGAGCAAAGTCATCATGATTTTTGCCCTCAAAGAACTTATGGACCAGTGGAAAGGTAAGGAATGGAAAAAACAAGCACACTAGTAAATAAAATGGTATTACAATTGTGTTAAGTGTCCTAAAGAAAAAAAAAATTAGAAGCAAGTGCTAGATTTAAACAATCAACAATAACAAAAACCCCAACACAGTTCCAGCAACAGGAACTAGCTAAAGGACTAGGAAATAGCTAAGTGTTAGCTTTTTATTATTATTATTATAGATTTGGGTAAATTTCAGAGTGGCACAGCAGAGGTTTGGAGACTTCATCTGAGGGCCTAGTTTTTTGCTGAGTATTGTGATGCTCACTTTGCTTTTAAAGCTGAATTGGAGGTACTTAAAGGGCTCACTCCTACTCTTAAGAATCAGTGACCAGCTTATGTGTCAAGAGAGGGGATTGGTTTCATTTGTTTACATTAAAGACACAGATAAATTCAGTCAGTATGGTAGTCATTAGGTCTGGTGCTATAGATATTTATATTTTTAATAATATTTTTCTAGCATATTCCTTAGTCACTGTGACCTTTTAAAAATGGACTAAATTATGAAAAAGTACGTGGGGAGCTAGAATCTGGAAACCTGGGACAAAGAAATGACTGCTGAAGTGTTGACCAAATTTATTTTCAACTCTTAATACACATCGGATTTTGTTAGAAAATACGTTATTGTTAATCAATGGGTTTTTGTAATGAAGTCCATAAATCCACAGTAAGTAAACATGCAAACTTGTTGACGTGCTTTTGCTTTCCTTCTTGAGTTTGTGTTTTCATCAGAATTGGAGTCTTTCTATTTTTTTGTTTTTTTCTGGTTTTCTACAAAGCCTCCCCTGACTCTCTGAGCAGCCAGCCCCCATGTAGCTGCCTGGGTAGGGGCCGTGGAGACATCTGATGGCTTCTACTTCTTGGCTGGTGCTCTTATCCCTTGGAACAAAATGGTTCATCTTTCCTCTCTACTACTAGATATATTACCTGCATTTCCCAATGAGGAGTTGGAAGACGAAGAGGGACATGGTTAGCTATTTCTTATTTCCCCTCTGTACTGTATTCTGATTGACAAATTAGCACTGCCTTAGTGTAGAAAATTTGGAAAATAACAGAAACTACAAAGGACAAAAGAAAAATTATGAGTGGTTCTACTGTTAGCAGAATTCTTCCCCCAGACCTTAAAATACTGGGCATATTAATTCCAAAATTTCAGAGTTTGACTCTGTCAAAGTCACTGCTTTAGTGTCTGCCACAGTTTGAGATCAGTGGGGGAGGCCATGTACCTAACCTGGGTCCTGATCCAAGAAACAGGTACCGCTTAAACACAGATGATGCTGTGGTTCAGGAATGAGTCAAAGCATTTTGCAGATTCATTTCTTTCAAAAACCCTGTAAGAGGTCTACTACAACCCCCATTTTTCTAGAGTCACAGAGGCAGTCAGACACATAACCTAAATTCTGAATCAGGAAGACCAGTTCCAAGTCCACAGGCTAACTGACTTTCTTGGATTGCAGAAAGCTGACCTCTTCCCTCCTCCCCAGTATGTCCCCTTCTTTGTTTGTGTCTCAGTCTAAGCCAACTATTAACTTTGTTCGTATTTTGCCCTGTTACATGATATCATCTATCACTCCTTTGAATGGAGAATCTGTTTTGTCTCTTTATCTTTGAACCTTCCTTTCATTCATTTCTACTGAAGGCCAAGTGTACTTCCATCATGTAGAATATAACTCCTAACTCCCTCCCCAGTTCTGAACATCTGGCCATTTTACCAAACAGCCGAAGTCATATGTGACATTGAGCATAGGTTTGGGGAATGGGCCAGTGCTCAAAAGTGCTCCTGTTAACATGGAGTTGGGAAGGGTTTCTGAGGTCATGGAGGCCAGAAACCCCTTATTACTATTCGGAAGATAGCAATTTCTTTGATTTTTTTTTCCTTCTGTACATATAATATTTAAAGTTTGTTTTTATTTTTTCCCAACCTGAGATTTTGAAATACTTCAAACCTTTGGGAAAACTGAAAGTATTTTCATTAAACAACTTTTAAAAAAGATTTTATTTTTTTAAGTAATCTCTACCCTCTACGGGACTTGAGCCTACAACCCCAAGATCACGAGTTTCATGCTCTACTCACTAAGCCAGCCAGGAGTCCCTTATCAAACAATGTGTACCTTTACCTTGACCTACCTAGCTTCCCAGGACTGCCATAACAATTACTACAAGTTGAGTGACTTATGCAATAGAAATGTAGTCTCTCTTAGTTCTGGCGGCTAGGACTCTGAAATCAAGGAGTCAGAGGGGGCACTGCTCCCTCTGAAGGCTCCAGGGAAGAGTCTTCTTTGTCTCTTCCTAACTTCAGGTGATTGTTTACAATCCTTGGGATTCCTTGGTTTGTATCACTCTGCCTCCATTGTCTTAGCCTCCTTCCAATGGGTGTCTCCTTGTCTCCTCCTCCTGTGGGTGTTTCCGTGTCTCCTCCTCCTTTCTGTGGGTGTCTCTGTCTCTCCTCTTCCTTCCTGTGGGTATCTCCGTGTCTCCTCCTTCCTGTGGGTGTTTCCGTGTCTCCTCCTCCTTCCTGTGGGTGTCTCTGTGTCTCCTCTTTGCTGTGGATGTCTCCATGTCTCCTCCTTCCTGTGGGTATCTCCGTGTCTCCTCCTCCTCTTCTTACAAGGTCAGCAGTCATATTGGATTTAAGGTCCACGTGGTGTCATCCCTGTGTTCGTATCTGTAAGCCAAATTTCTCCTTTTGATATGGACACCAGTTATATAGGATTAGGGACCCATCCTATTCCAGTAAGGCCTCATTTTAATTTAACTGATGATATCTGCAAAGACTCTATTTCCATGTAAGGCATATTCTTGGCTTCTGGATAGACATGAATTTTGGGAAGACTATTTAACCCAGTACACCTACATTCATTAATTATTAACATTTTTAAGCATTTATCTTTAATTCTATCCATGTATGCATGTATCCATCCACTCCCAACACAGATTTTGTTGATCTGTTTGAAAGTTAGCACTACACAGGTCATTTCGCCCCTAAATATTTCAGCCAGCTGGTGTCTGATAAGACAAAAAGACACTGTCCTATATAATCATAATATTATTATGATAAGATAATAAGTTTAACATCTGATAACATAATTTACCTAAGATACAGACAATATTTATATTTCCCATTATTTAAAAAATACTCTCTATAGCTAATGTCCTCTGTTTTCTAATCTGGATTGAATAAAGGACCAGACATTGCATTTATTTATTTTGTCTCTTTAGTCTCCTTTTACAAGGAAAAAACACACCCCTTTTTTTTCATGTCACTAATATTTTTGAAAAATCCAAATCAGTTGTCTTTGAACATGTCCAGTATTCTAGATTTGTTTGATTATTTCTTCATGATTAAATTCAAGTTAAATATTTTTGGAAAGAATACTACATAGGCAACATTGTATATCTCTATTACATCACACCCAAGAGGCTCAGAATCTTCATTTGCTCCATTACTGGTGATGCTAAATACCATCACTTGACTAAGGTGCTGAGAGCCACTTCCCTCCATTGTATTGAGGTTCTCGATGATTCCCCATTCATTTAATTCTTGTTTCATGTTGTTTCAGAAAATTTGGGGCACTTAGATGGCTAAATCAGTTAAGCATCACACTCTTGATTTCAGCTCAGGTCATGATCTCAGGGTCTTGAGATCAAGCCCCATGTCAGGTTCCACACCAGGCATAGAGCCTGCTTAAGATTCTCTCTCCCTCTCCCGTCCCTGAAGCTGTACTTCCACTCTCACTCTCATTAATTAATTAATTAATTAATTAAACAGACAGACAGTGTCTATTTCTGTTCTGAACTTTTGAATTTATGATTAAAGGTGTGGGTTTTTTGTTTTGTTTGTTTGTTGTTGTTATTGTTGTTGTTTTGTGGGTTTTTTTTAGAGAGGGAGAGACCAGGGTGACGTGGGGCAGAGGGAGAAAGTGAATCCTAAGCAGACTCCATGACCAATGCAGAGCCCAACCTGGGGCTCAATCTAACTATCCTGAAATCATGGATTTCCTGAGATGAAATAAGGAGTCTGATGCTTAACTGACTGATGGTTAGAAGTATTTTAAAAATATATGTAAGTGCTGTTTTACAGATATTTAATTCAGTCTGAGCATTGTGCTACAGTTTTCTTCTGCTTTGCAGTTTTGCAGGGAAGAATTTTCACCCACTGAAATATTTTGATTCTCGTTTTCCAAGGTCTTACAGTGACTGTGGGGATGTTATCTGCTGTTTTAATCTTGAACTGTCTCCGATTTTCCTGGACCAGCACTAGCAGGTGATTCTATGTATACAGTGGTAAAGTTCAGGGGAGGCTCACTTGGTTTCTTAGTTCAGGAGGGCTGGGTTCTGTTGACATAGTTAAGTGCACTTTCTTAAACAGATCATGGAGCCCCTAGGTAAGCCTCCAACTCTTGATTTTAGTTCAGGTCATGATCTCAGGGTGGTGGGATTGAGCCCCATGCTGGGTTCTGCACTCAGCAGGAAGTCTGCTTAAGATTCTCTCCCTCTCTCTCTCTCTCCATCTGTCCCTCTCCCCACTCATGCACGCATGCCTACAATCTCTGTCTCTCAAATAAATAAATCTTAAAATAGATTGCACCTTTTGTTGGGGGCGAGGGGTGCCTTCTTTTCTGATGGACCCTTGATCTCAAACACTTGCTTCCTTCTTTGACCCCACCACCTAGGCTCCAAGGACAGCTCCCTTCTCCAAAAAAGGTGCCTTTCCAAAGCTGCCACCTCTGGATTTGTGCACTGGTAGGCTCTCCTTTTATGTCACCGATAATGGTGCCTTGCTCAGGCAGATATAGACCTTTGTCAGTGTTTATCCACTGAGAGTGTGACATTTCTTACCAGGAAGGATTTTATCTGTGCTCTGTGGAGTCTGTCCTCTGTCCCAATTGTTCTCTAGCCAGCTCAGCTCCAGCAAGGTTGCAGTATTGGCTCTGCAGACTCCAGATTTTTCTTTCCCTATCTCTGCATAAATTGAGATTTGTAACACTCTCTGTCTCCTACTGATGCTATAGACAGAGGTTATGGGTGGTTTTATTTGCTCTCCTTATTGATCTCTATAGGTTTTGGAGGACATGTGTAGAGAAATCCATAGTTAGTTAATGTAGAAACTCAAAGCCTGCATACATTTATTCTTTCTTGGTGTTTTAATATAAATGCAATTACATACTTTGTATTTTTTATAGCCATCATTGTGGCATAATTATATGTATATTTCTATCTCTTTCTCTCTCTCTCTCTCTTTTTTTTTTTTTTGGTGGTTTGTTTTTTTACATTTAACTCTTTAACTCTTCTGGAAGTATTTCTTGCTTTGGGCTTCTCTTCTGGACTATGGGCACAGTCGAACATAAAGAATCTTGGCCTAACTTGCTTACAAATCAAAGATGCTAAGAGACACAAAGTGTAAACTAGGGCCTTACCTAAATGTGGGTGATACTTTTTGAAGCACCAAATGGACAGGGACATGATTGTCAGTTTCTTAGATACGTCAAGTGCCAGCCTCTCAACACTTGAGGCCCTCATTTCTGCTGAGTTTTTGGAGGACTGACTGCCCTTCAAAACTGGCTGCTCATCAGATTTCTCAGAATAGCTTTACGGATAGTCACATTCTTTGTCACTCTTATGTCCCTAATTCTCCATTCAGGTTTCATCTTTTCATGAGCAACTACAACTTTCTTCTATCCCAGGGCACTCAGAAGGAGCCTTGTGCAAAGTGGGTTCTCAGGGACTATTCTAACACCTTTGAAAGTCTGCCTCTATCTTGAGATCATAGTGGTGCTACATCGAAAGCAATTTATTTTTCTTTAGAGACTGATAAGAAAGGAAAGACACCTGAGTGGAAATGAGTATAGAAGCACCTGGGTGCTGTACAGCCTCTCAGAGGCCAGCTCTGCAACAGGCTAAGTAAGTCGTCTTCATTCTGCTCAAGAAGTGGTGAGAAAGCGGGGCACCTGGGTGGCTCAGTTGGTTGGGCGACTGCCTTCGGCTCAGGTCATGATCCCGGAGACCGGGGATCAAGTCCCACATCGGGCTCCCTGCTCGGCAGGAAGCCTGCTTCTCCCTCTCTCACTCCCCCTGCTTGTGTTCCCTCTCTGGCTGTGTTTCTCTCTGTCAAATTAAAAAAAAAAAAAAAAAAAAAAAGAAGTGGTGAGAAAGCAAGGTTATCCATGCCCTCCTTTTATGTATATATATCTATCTCATATAGGTATATCTAACAACTATCTAAGTAGCTGCCTGAGCATTGCCTAAAAGCCCTTTTGAAGGGACTAGATCATGAATTCAATTAAGAATCTGCATTGTGGGGCACCTGGGTGTTGTAGTCAGTCAAGCATCTGACTCTTGGTTTCAGCTCAGGTCATGAACTCAGGGTCATGAAATTGAGCCCTGCATCTAGCTCCGAGGTCAGTGTAAAGTCTGCTTAAGGTCTCTCTCTCCCTCTCCCTCCACCCCTCCCCCATGCTCTCACTCACTCTCTCTCTCTCTCAAATAAATAAATCTTTAAAAAAAAATCTGCCTTGTATTGAAAATTCAAAAGGTCTTTAGCTCTCTTTGAAGTTCTGTAAGTTATCCTGTTTACAGTTGTTATGTATAATACACACATGTCCCTGGAATATAAATAAATAAAGATAGGAGGACACTAAAATTACTAAAATTGAATGATGTCACCCTCCCTTGGAAAAGCCCTTCAGTAGTTTTCCTTGTTTGGGGATAAGAAAAAATTCTTAGAGCCTATACAATCCTCCATTGTCTTCCCTGTGCCTACTTCTCCAGCATCATCTCCCATCCTAAAGTCCTTGCTTTCTGGTCTCATTTTAGTTTCTCTAACATTCCATGCCTCTTGCCAAAAAAGGATGTTGGCATATGTTGTTCCCACTCTCTGGCAATTTCTACTCCCTTGAGGGTACCTCTACTATCTCCTCCTTTAGTAATACTTGTATGTCTTTAGATCTCAGGTCGAATATCACTTCTTCAGAGAAATCTTCCTTGAATGTCCCTTCATACATTCCCACAGTAACTTGTACTTCCAAGTTATTTCTTGCAGCTATAATTTTAGATTTTTGCAGGGTCATTTCACTAACAATGTTCTCATCCACGAGACCATAAGCTCAGCAAATGTAGGAACAGAGTTTATTCTTGCCAACCATTGAATCCCCTGTGTTTAGAACAAAGACTGGTCCCCAGAAAGTGCTGGGCAAAATTTTTGTTGGATGCATGAATTAATTGATCATTGTAAAGCAACTAACAGTCCAAAATGAAACAAATAGTGAACAATCTTTTAATCAGATAGATGGTAGGCTGATTTGTTTA
The DNA here is from genome assembly GCA_004023965.1 of Spilogale gracilis. Classification (NCBI taxonomy): domain Eukaryota; kingdom Metazoa; phylum Chordata; class Mammalia; order Carnivora; family Mephitidae; genus Spilogale; species Spilogale gracilis. Next base: position 20,687 of record PITA01012774.1, on the reverse strand, counting down.
AAAATCATTATTTGGTGATCTCTGAGAAAAAGTGTTAAACAGCTGAACACATGTAGCCTGAGAGACAGGTGGAAGAACTAAGAGAGAAAATTGAGGAAGAAGGTTGAAGAAAACATGATAAAAAGTTTAGAGGTGTTTGCTGGTTGTTTCTGAAAGCGCAGTGTTCATTTCTAGTCATATCACTGCTGCAAGGAGTTTAAAGATAGAGTGGAGAGAAGAGCTTGGTATGGGCAACCGGGTGATCCCAGATCAAATGTCAAACAGCTCACAGAAAGTTTAGAGACTTACAGTGGAAAGTCAAGAGGACTTGAAGGAGATGTAATTATAGATCTAAAGCTCAATCTCTGTTTGTGATAATGTTGTGTACTTTCATTTCAACAAAGACCTGTTTATGCAGTGCAGATCTTAGAGGGGAGGTCTGGAAAATTCAAGGCAAATTTATGAAGTATTTTTTATTATCTGTAACAACTAAAGAACCTAAAGGATAGGAGAGTGTTGTGTATTGAAATTGATACCTAGGGTAAAGCATTCTTGTATCTGAAAGAATTCTTTCCCTCTCACACACACGTACACCCACATTTTTTTTTAAGATTTTATTTATTTGACAGAGAGAAACACAGCCAGAGAGGGAACACAAGCGGGGGAGTGAGAGAGGGAGAAGCAGGCTTCCCGCCGAGCAGGGAGCCCGATGTGGGACTTGATCATGACCTGAGCCGAAGGCAGTTGCTTAACCAACTGAGCCACCCAGGCACCCCACGTGTGTTTATTTTAAGAAAGTATAAAAAATAAAGAGTATAACACAGAGATGGTGTTAATTTGATCTTTTAAACCAAAATACTATATATTCATATTGCATTTTAATCAGCCTCTCTTTTTTAGTCTAAAAGAAACAGAACTATGACTGTTTGTACTCATTAGTGGATTCTACTGATTCCAAAGTGAAGAGAGATTGGTAATTCCTTGAGGATTTACCAAGGGAATAGGGAATACCTTTGAAGGGAATAGCTTGAAGGGAACAATAGACTGTGATAGGAGAGAGATATTGCCCACGGTACTCTCTATGTGGCTAAAGGCTCAAATAGCCCTACATTTTTTTTTCTCAGCTAGAGAATAAATCAAATTTAATGTGAGCATCCAACACTTTATTGATAATAGTCTAAAGTCACACAGTGAGTGCTCTGGCCAATCAGATGGCTGTGCATTTACAACTGTTCCTATTAAAACAGGTACAACTCTGCCCATAAAAACCCCATGGAATTGTGCATAACCAAAGACTTCAGTTGGTCAAAATGTCTTTGACCTTGAGGAGATAATAAGTGGGACTAAGCAAGATGGGACTAAGCAACAAATTTAAAACACACCTGAACTGAAGAGTGAGGTGTCTTAATTAATAGGATAGCCAGATTTAGGTAATCATGATACAGAGAGTAGGTTGAGAATCTAATTCAATAGGTAGGTAAAGGTTACCAGAGGCATCAAGACTGCCTCTCAAAGGCAGATCATTATTTTGTGTATGTCCTTTTCTCTCCACTTCCCCCCATCTACTTCCCCGATATGCAGAATAAAAACCCACAAAGACATTCCAGTAAAACAAAGATGTCCTAATAGGTCCTAATGGATATCCTACTCCCCAAAATAAAACCCAGAAGTCTGAATGGCTGCTGTTACCTTAGAATTCCTTACCTTACCTTACCAGATGGGACATTGCAGGTGTGCTCAAGCTTGTGGACCTTGAGGTGGGGAGATTATTCTGCATTATCCCCATGAATTCAACCTAATCCTATGAATTCTTAAAAGGGGAGAACCTTTTCCAGCTGAAGTCAGAGTCAAAGGGAGATATGACTGCGAAAGAATGGTAAGAGAGATGCCACATGGCTGTTTTTGAAGGTGGAAGTTGGAAGCCAGGAGCCAAAGAATGGCTGTCGCCACTAGAAGCTGGAAAGGACGAGGAATGGATTCTTTTTAGAGCATCCAGCTGGGAACACAGCCCTGCCAACACCTTGATGTTAGCCCCATGAAACCTTCATTGAACTTCGGCCATACAGAACGCAAAATAATAAAATGTGTTGTTTAAGCCCCTGTGTTTATGGTAATTTGTTTTAGAAACAATAGAAGACTAATACAGTCCCCTAATCTGAGGCACTGACATCACCTGGCTGAGCTACAACTCTCGCCCCTCCCCCAACTGGTTTCCCTGCTTTCAATTCTGTCTTTCTACAACCCACAATTGGTCAGAGTTGTCTTCTTCAAAAATACCAGGTCAGTGGTATTTTCTAGCTCAAAACTTTTAATGAGTTGATTTCCCTTAGAATAAAACCCAGAAGTCTGAATGGCTGCTGTTGAACCTCATACTGCTAAACCCTCCTTTAACAAGAAGCTCCCCCCCACCCCAGAGGTAACTTTACTGACTTTACTGACTTTTTTTTTTTTTTAAGATTTTATTTAGTTATTTGACAGAGAGAAACACAGCGAGAGGGGGAACGCAAGTAGGGAGAGTGAGAGGAGGAGTGAGAGTGGGAGAAGCAGGCTTCCTGCTGAGTAGGGAGCCTGATGTGGGGCTCGATCCCAGGACTCCAGGATCATGACCTGAGCTGAAGGCAAACACTTAAGGACTGAGCCACCCAGGCACCCCACTTTGCTGGCTTTTATAATAATCCCTTCCTTGATCTTATTCATAATTTAGTCATCTATGTGTATGTCACATATAATTTAATTGTGCCAGTTTCCTGAACATTATATAACATCATATAAATGGAATAATACAGTCAATATTCCATTGATTTACTTTCACTCACTGCTATCTTTGAGATTCAAGTGTTGTGTGTAGCTGGAGTTTGTTCATTTTCATTTTAATAATCCATCTCTGAATTCTTTTGGATTTGCTATATAGACAATCAAATGATCTATAAACAAAGAAAATTTTATTTTCCAAATCACTTTTATTTCTTATTCTTTCTTTATTGCACTGTTTAAGACCTCTGGTACAGTATGAGGATGCCTGGCTGGCTCAGTCCATAGAGCATGCAATTCTTGATCTCAGGGTTGTGAGTTCAAGCGCCACATTGGGTGTAGAGCCTACTTTAAAAAGAAAGAAAAGAAAGACCTCTGGTACAATGTTGAATTAAATTAGAAGCAGCTGCTATTCTTGTCTCATTTTTCCTTTTGTAAAGGGTTTAGCAAGGTTACCTCATATGAAGTATGAAGTTTCCTGACAGTTGTTTTGCTTTTATAAATAGCATCTATCAGATTAAATTTCTCTGTATCTCATTTGCTAAATGCTTTGGACATGGATGAATGTTGATCTACTGAAGTGATCATGTCGATGATTTTTCTCTTTTATACTGTTAATAAGTAAATCATATTAACTAATTTTTAAAATATTAAACCAACTTTGTATTTCTGAATTAAATTCCATCTGATTATGAGTGTGTGTGTGTGTGTGTGTGTGTGTGTGTGTGTGTGTGGCTGGATTCAGTTTGCTATTTTATTCAGAATTTTTACAACTATGGTCATGAGTGAGGTTATCCAGTCATCTTCTCCAGTGTGTTATGTGCTGATTGGATTTATTTATTTATTCTTATGCACCTGTTTTAGTTACTAAAGACTTACCAAATATTTAAATTTCTATTAAAACTAGTTCTCCTTCCTTGTTTTCCTGACAATTTTAGTTTATAAAATTGAAAATCAGCTTATCTGGTTACAGAAAAAAACAATGTTGGTGTTTTTATTAGACTTGAATTAAAATTATTAGTTAGCAAAATTGACACCTTTATGATTTTGAATCTTCATATCAAAACAGATAGTATGCTTTTCCATTTTCTCTTTTATATTCTTTATGCCTGTTTTAGAGGCTTTTTCCCCCTTAGAAAAAGCTTGCAAGTTTCCTTGGTAAATTTATTCATAGGTGTTTTATTATTTTTGTTGCGGTTGTAAATGGAGTTTTGTATGAAAGCTATTGATATCTTGTGTTAGTTTTATAAGCTGATATATTACTACATTTTTATTGCTAGTATAGGTTTTTAGATATAAAATCTTATCATTCCTTCTCTTTTCCAATTTTTATACCTCTCATTTTTTTCTCATGATAATTTTATGAGATTGTAAATCTGGAAAATCATTAAATAGTAATGTTAATACTTGCTATCCTTTACCTATGAAAATACTTCCAGTGTCCCTTTATTAAGAATGACACTGATGGAGTGCCTTGGTGGCTCAGTTGGTTAGGTGCCTGACTCTTGATTTCAGCACATGGTCTCAGTGTCCTGAAATCAAGTCCCACATGTCCTTGGACATGGAGCCTGCTTAAGATTCTCTCTCTCCCTCTCCCACCGCCCCTACCAGGCACTCTCTCTTTCTCCAAAAAAAAAAAAAAAAAAAAGAGAGAGAGAGAGAGAATGACACTGGCTTTGGGTTTGGGACATAGGAAACTACATTATCTCCTGTTAAGCAACTAACCGCTGATTGCTGTTTTATTGAGTGTTTATCAAGAATGTATGTGGATCTTCCAAATACTTTTGTATCTGGAGATTTTCATATGATTTTCCCTTTGGATCCCATTAAAATGATAATTACATCTATATATTTCCCAATATTGAACCTTCTTTGCATTCCTGGGGTAAATTCCACCTAGTCATAATGATTTTCATTCTGCAAGGCAAGAATATTTAGAGCAGCATTATTTGTAACATTTGAAAACTGGAAATAATCTTCAATTCATCAACAGAATAATAGACAAATTGGGGTACTTTCACACACAAACTATTTAGTGGAAATCAAAACATTACAAACATATGCACTAAAGCAAACAAATCTCACAAACACAACTTTGAGTTCCTCACTCCCCAATTATGAAAGAATATATACTGCATAATTTCATATACATGAAGTTCAAAGGGGGCAAAATCAAACTACGTATGTTTAGGAATGCATACGTAGGTGATAAACATATAAAGAAAACAGTTATCGTGAAAGTTAGGATAGTGGTTACCTTTAAATGAGAAAGGTGATTGAACACAGTTACCAGTGAGGTTTCTAAGGAGCTGGTGATGTTTGATTTCTTGATCTAGGTAATATTTGCATAGACATGTGTTTTATAATAATTTATGGAGCTTTACCTTATATTTCATGCAGTTTTTCCATCTGTGTATATTGCATAAGGAAAAGGCTTTTAAATTACTTGCTAATTATTTACAATTTTTGCATCACTATTCAGAGTGAAGTGCTTCCCCTTGCTTTCAGTTTTTTTTTTCAAGATGTACAATGGAATATTATTTAGCCTTAAAAGAAAAAGAAGGAAGTCTTGTCATTTCCAAAAACATAGGTGAACCTGGAGGATATTGTGCTAAGTGAAATTAACCAGACACAAGACAAATACTGCCTGGTGTCACTTAGATGTAGACTCTAAAAAAAAAAAAGTCAGACCCATAGAAGCAGAGAGTAGAATTATGGTTACCAGGGGGTATAGGGGTAGGGAAATGGGAGGATATTGGTCAAGGGTACAAAGTTGTAGTTACAGAGGATGAATAAGTGTGAAGATCTAATATGTAACACTGTGACCATAGTTAATAATTCTGTGTTGAATACTGAAAACGTGCTAAGAGTATAAGGTTTTAGGTGCTCTCATCGAACATAAAATGGTAACTATGTGAGGAGATGATTTGTTAATTAGCTTGATGATAATCATTTCACTATGTATATCTGTATCGAATCATGTTGTATACCTTAAATACATCCAATTTTTATTGAAAAAATAAAATATTTTTTAAAAGAAAAAAATTATATGTAGCTCTCTGTGGCAATAGCTAATGGATGCAGAGCTTCCTTGTGGGGTCATGAAAATGTTTTACAATTGATTGTGGTGATGCTTGCACAGCTCTGTCAATATACTAAAAACCATTGAGTTGTACACTTTAAGTGGGTAAGAGATACGGTATGCCAATTCTTTCTCAATATAGCTGTTTAAAAACAAAAGTCCCCTCTCCTACAGTTTTTCTACTTCTTTTCTAAACATCTCTGTTGGGTTTTACTCTGCCAATCTGCTTTTTTGGTGGCTGTACAGTATATAACATTTTGCATCGTGAATCATATCCTTCAGTATTTTTTTCTCAATGTATCTTTGCCTGGATAAACAGGAAATATCGTCACTGAGATCACAAATCCTAGATTGGCTTAGTTTTAAATTCTGACTTTCATACTTATTAGCTTTGTGTCCCAGTTTCTTCATCAACAGCATGGACATAGTGATGGTAACTATCTTATTGTTTTTGGGGGGGAGGATTGTATAAGTTAATAAATGCAAATGTAAAGTACTTAAAACAATACGTGGCATTGGGCGGTGGCTCCATCGGTTAAGCATCTGCCTTCAGCTCAGGTCACGATCTCAGGGTCCTGGGATGGAGCCCAGCTTCCTGCTTAACAAGGCATCTGCTTCTCTCTCTCTCTGCCTTTCCCCCACTCATGCTCATATTCTCTCTCTCTCTCTCTCTCTCTCTCTCTCCCTTTTTCTCTCTCAAATAAGTAAACAAAATTTAAATAAAATACCTGGCATATGCTAAGTGCTATATAATTGTTGGGTTAAATTGTGTGCTGCTGTTAAGCTCTGTTAAGATCATGATTCCTGCTTTCTTTTAGTTTGGATTTGCCTGATATACTTCTGTCCGTTCTTTGTTTGTGTGTGTGGGGGGGGGTGTTACTTTTCTGAATCCCTTAATTTGAAATGTATGTCTTGTGTGCTGTATATCACATCTGAATTCCATTTTCATTTAGTAGGTAATTTTGGCAAAGTTACATATATTTTATATTAGTTCTATCACTTTATCTTCTATAATGTAGCCTTGCTAAAAAATTTTTTTTTAATTTAAGTGTTCACAGGGACACCTGGTTGGCTCAGTCAGAAAAGGAAATGACTGTTGATCTCAGGGTCATGAGTTCTAACCCCACATTGAGTGCAGAGATTACTTAAATAAATAAAACTTTAACAATTAATTAAAATATTCACTCTATGATCACTTTTCTTCATTTAGCTTACCTGGTGAAGTTATTTTGTGTACTCTTCTTGGAAGGTTTATAGTTTTTCTGTAGTTACCTTTAATTATAAATTCCTCTTAGTCCTCTGTTTAGTGATTGTCTATTCTTATTAGTTATAACTGTGAATAAACATTGAGTGCATTTCCTCTTCTCATCCTCTTCTCTCCTCCACCATATTGATTTTAGTCAATATTATTATTATTATTTTTTGTATTTGCCTTGATATAGTCAAGAGTGTTCAGGTGTTCATTTCTTGATTTGTCAACTTTATTTTTTTAAGATTGTATTTTTTTTTTTTTTTGAGAGAGAGAGAGTATGAGCCAGGGAGTGGGGGCAGGAAGAGTTAGAGAAGCAGGTTCCCCACCAAACAGGGAACCCCACACAGGGCTCAATCCCAGAATCCTGGGATCATGACCTGAGCTAAAAGCAGATGCTTAACCAAATAAGCCACCAAGGTGCCCAATGATTTGTCAACTTTAAATGAAATCTTTTGACATCCAGATCTTACACAAGACAACAAACGCATTTTTCCACCTTCTGTTGGCTTTCCCTCATTCCCTCTTAGTCTTTCAGTTCTACCATACTATAGTGGCCTCTTTAATCCGCATTTCTTCTAGTTTTAGTGGTATTAAATATATTCAGGTTCCTCCAATCTCTTCCCCAAACTTCTTGATTGACTGAATTTTGTCTTTTATTCACTTCCACGAAAAGGGATCCACAAAATAATATTTCTCCAGTTTTTCATCTTAAAATTATTGTGTGTAGCCTCTGCACTTAAGAGTTTACATGTAGATATAGTACTTCTCTCAAACTTTGTTATCTTGAGCCCTTTGTAGGTATTATATCTGGTATTTGGCTGCTTTCTATAGAATTATGAACCTAGCTTGAGGTTTTTTTCTCCTCCTAATTAAATTGGCTTGATTTTTCACCTGTTTGCACAAAAGATTTATTTATCTTCTAAGCCTAGTAACTTTACTGGACTCTGTCTCATTCATCATTCTGGGTTTTTCCTTATTTCTATTTCATTGCATTAGGTATCTCATTTCTATTTTCTGTGACTCTACTGTGTATTCCATAGCATCTGTTCACTCTTTTGCTCCTTTTTGCTGTCATTTCTTAAATTCTAGTTTTTCCCCAGGCACCTGGGTGTCTAAGTCCATTAAGTGACTGCCTTTGGCTGAGGTCATGATTCCAGAGTTTTGGGGTCCAGTTCTGCATAGAGCTCCCTGCTTAGCAGGGAGCCTGCTTCTCCCTCTCCCTCTGCCACTCCCCTTGCTTGTTCTCTTCCCTTTCTCTCTTTCTCTCTCCCTCTCTCAAATGAATAAATTAAATCTTTTAAAAAATCCATTTTTTCCCTTACACACTTTTCCTAAATTCTGCTGGTCTGTACCTTATTTCCTCCTATACTCCCACCCTATTTTCCATGAATTTGGCCATTTCTGCATTATCTATCATCTTTCATCCATGTGATCCCTTTATTTTGGGGGGGAGTTTCCCTCCAAATTCATGGCAAAACATTGTTCACAATTTTCATCTGCCCTATGGTAATAAATTACAAAAAGAAGTACAAAAGGATGTTCAAAGATTTTGCTCCTTGTCTTTTGACTTACAAAGTACCCTTGTATAGATGATGTGATCATTTTCTGATTGTTTTATTTTTTATTTTATGAATCACTGAATGATTTTCCTAGACCAGGCATTAATTAAGCATTGTCCTGAGTCTGGTTTGGATTCCTTTCTAGCACAGTTCCACAGTGTCAAGGTTCTCCTCTTCTCAGGGCTCCTACCACAATAGAGTGCCGCCTAAGGTGTGCCTCACGCGTCCAAGTCTTCATTTGCCCTTGTGCCCCCTTTTTTGTTGAACTCACTTTGGTTCTCTTGGAGGTAAAAAGTGACCTTTTGTTTCCTCACGCACTTTCTCTAGGAAAAAGTCCGACTTCTGCCTTTTAAGGTTCATCTCTCACTTTCAAGAAGTGAATTTTTTGGGGTGCCTGGGTGGCTCAGTTGGTTAAGCGACTGCCTTCAGCTCAGGTCATGATCCCGGAGTCCTGGGATCGAGCCCCACATCGGGGGAGCCTGCTTCTCCCGCTCTCACTCCCCTTGCTTATGTTCCTTCTCTGGCTGTGTTTCTCTCTGTCAAATAAATAAAATCTCTAAAAAAAAAAAAAAAG
>PITA01012774.1:0-11390 GCA_004023965.1 Spilogale gracilis | reverse complement strand
TTTCGAGTGGTTTCTGGAGAGAGAAGGTATAAGGCAACATTATACAGCCATGGGTATATGCTGACTTTCTACCTCATCCCCAGCTTCCACCCAAAGGATATTCTTTTATAATTTTGAAGATTCTTTCTCCTGCCACCTGAGTTTCTTGAATAGTAGCCAGAAATACTTCTAAACATCTCCTTTGCAACAGCGGGCATTGCTCATTGTATGGCAACATGATTTATGAGACTTCTCTACCACAGAATGGATGGTGCTGAGCATAAACTCAAACAGCAGTTACCTGAAAACCCAGACACATGAGTTTTCATCCCCCAATCTGTCAATCCTGTCCGGGTGAAATGTGGACCTTCTCGGCCTTCTGCTGTCCCTGTTGCTCATTTCAGAATGGTTGTATAGAAGTGCCCAGAGGAATAGTCTGGGTACTGGCTTTCCCGCTCTGTACAGACAGCTAGACTCTAAAAGAAGGCAAGCTGTGCCTTTCCCAGTTTCTTCCTGCTCCCTTTCCCACCGAACTTTCTCGCATACGCTCCCCATTTTTCCCAGGTGCCAGTGGAAAAATGGGACACCGGCAATCAACAAATTGTTTATGAACTAACCTCTCCCAGTGGCAGGAACCAGAGACCACACTCGGATTTGAGGATTTAATGAATGGATTATTAACCTTGTGAGACTGTGAACTGTCCACTAGAGTTTGGGAAAAGCAGTCAAGGGAGTGGTAGTGGTATGGGAGCCATGGAGGATACTATCTGGAGAGGGCTTCCTGGAGGGAACGGTGGCCTTCAGTACAGGGAGGCAGACCACGTAAGGAGGGAAGCAGGGGGAAGAATCCCAGCCTCTCTCCTTTCACTCTCCCAGCTCCTGCATTGCTCTCATTGGCCAAATCCAATTAAAAGCCAGATGGCAAATGGAGCCCATCGATCAATTTGTAAAGATCAGCCTCCCATGACAGCGGGGAGGAGAAGGTTCAGCGGATCTGGAGGGGCCGAGAGAAGACAAACAACACTCCATGTATCCACCAATTGATTGAACAAAATTTGAAAGGGACTTTATTCTATAGTAAACATGTTGCAAAGATTGTTGGCTTGCAGAAAGCAAATACAAGATTATTCTACAGAAAATATAAATTGGAGGCCAGGTGTCAAGTAAAGGATAAACTTTGGGGTTCGACACAATTATGCCTCATTATGAGCAAAGGAACAAATCTCTAGATTTAAAAGCTAAGATATAGGGGCACCTCGGTGGCTCAGTCATTAAGCATCTGCCTTTGGCTCAGGTCATGATCCCAGGATCCTGGGATCAAGCCCAGCATCGGGCTCCCTGCTGGGTGAGAAGCCTGCTTCTCCCTCTCCCACTCCCTTGGTTTGTATTCCCTCTCTCACTGTGTCTCTCTCTGTCAAATAAATAAATAAAATCTTTGAAAAAATAAAAAATATATAAAAGCTAAGGCATAGAAATGTTTAATCATATGCCCACTGAACATTATCTGAAAATCATCAACTTTATATCACCATTTTATCCTGAATCTTCCACCTACTTCTCATTCATTCTCCATAGACAGTCTGCCTCTTCCCACCCTCATTTTCATGCCTGGATTTCCTACCTCAGCCATCTTCTCTGCTGGTTCTACTCTTTCTCCTGAGCGGGCTTTTCAGTTCTTTGATGTCAGTTTCTGTATCTTCTCTAATGAGACTCCAAACTATTTCTCCAGCTCGGCTGTCTCAGGAGCTCAAAGACCACAGATCTAGGTACCTACTGGACAGTTTCACTTGGATGCCTATAGACGTCTTTAATATATATGCTGAAAACCTAACTTATTTTCTTAAGCCCTCCCAATACACTTCCCTTCCATACACACTCTTGTGCCTCTTTCTGCATTCTCAAACTTATTTAATATGGTGTGGTCTCCATAATTTTTGTTTCCTCACGAAAATAGGTAATATATGGAGGGTATTTCTTTTGTACCAGAGAAAGAAGTAAATTTTCAAAATTTTTCATTGGTGCTTGCTAAAATAAAACAGAAATCAGAAATTTCTATAGTCTATGTAGGAGTCAGTTTCCCAAAAGCCCATCCCAAAGGTAATCCTCAACACCCACTCCTCCATTCCCCACACCCAGGTGATCATAAGTCTCTCTACTTCTGTCCCTGTCGTTCCCATCCTGACCCAGATTCTCATCACCTTTTTCCTGGAGCACTGACAAGCCTTCCCGTGTTCTTCCTGCCTCCCAATAGCACCCCTTGCCAATCCTTTCTAATCATGGCAACAAATTCCCTTCCTGAAATGTAATTCTGGTTCCACCAGAATTATTTACAAATTCCCTTTATTATTGTTTTATAAATAATAAAACAAAATAAAGACTGCCACTAGCTAGCTCTTCCTTGTTTGCAGGGCACACAAATGATTCCTGGGTGTGTGTGTGTGTGTGTGTGTGTACGCGTGCGCGCTCCTGCCTTACAAAATAAACTTATTTTTGAATTTATAGTCTTTTTAGGCAAAGCATGTCCTCTCTAGTTGCTCACTGACATGTAAGCTACCTTCTAACTCACTTCCTCTTTTCCTTAGAATAAAAACCCAAGTCCTTAGCATGGAAATCAACTTATCTGTCCAGCCTCATCTCCTTCCCCAACCCACCCACTGCCTTACAACATGGACACATGAACATTTCACAGTTACCTCTAGTGTTTTCTGGGTCACCTGCACACTTTTCTCTCCCCAAGGAGTTCCAACTTATACTTTTACGAAATGCCTCAAATTCCACTCCCACCCGACACATTCAAGAACTCTGTGGATTTACTTGCTCCCACCTCTGGGACTTTGGTGGTGCTCTGTCTATCTCTGAGCTGCACAGTAAATAACATCTTTACACATTTATTTATTCAGCTACTTTATGAGCCTCAAAGGCCTGGACTGTATTGTAGTTTTTCTTTGTCATTCCTCCTCTCAATATGAAACTTGGGAGATAGCAAGGGCTCCATCAATGTTTATTAAATAAATGAACACTCTATTAACCTAATTTATTGAGCAGTCTTAGTACCATCTCTCTTATGTCTCAATATTATGTTTCACTGAAGCTTTCTCTAATGAATTTTGTGAGAAATATGGACTATTGCTACAGTATCCTTTGATCATACGGGAGTTTAATTCCTGTTTATACTTTTCTTGTATTACTAGAAATAATGACTTTCCCTACAATGGCAAATCTCAGAGATTTATGTTTAAGGAAATTGTTACGGTTAGAGAAATTTGCCAAGCCTGATTCTGCCAGGCTCTATGCCATATATCTGAGCAATTAATTCTCTACTGTGTTATGTTTAGCTTTCAGCTCTAGAAAATGCTCATTTTTCACCTCCTTTGCACAGATTTATCCAACTGTCTCCTCTTTCTTTCATTAAACTCTCTCAGTAAAGCCATATTCCTTCTGTTTTCAATTGTGAATTTCTCTTCTCTCGAGCTCCCTGACATAGAATCTGTTAGAGGAAACTTTGGTTGAAAAGAGAAAGAGGGGGGTGCCTGGGTGGCTCAGTTGGTTAAGCGACTGCCTTCAACTCGGGTCATGATCCTGGAGACCCGGGATTGAGCCCCACATCGGGCTCCAGCTTGGCGGGAGCCCTGCTTCTCCCTCTCTCACTCCCCCTGCTTGTGTTCCCTCTCTAGCTGTGTTTGTCTGTGTCCAATAAATAAATATAATCTTAAAAAAATTCCTTAAAAAAAAAAGAAAGAAAAGAGAAAGAGGAAACTAACTTTTTTTCTTTAAGTTTCCCTCTTTTCACCTAATTGGAAGAAATTTCTTGTTAAGAGTAAACAAATGTATTATAAAATAGCATACACCATGAAATACATATGCAAGCACAACATCGTTATAAATATTTTTTTTTATCAGAGAAGGCAACAGGCACATCAGCCACCTTGGCATGGTCATATTTCATGGAGACAGCTGAATTCACCCACTGTTGAATTATGTTATGAGGCTAGTGAGTTAGCATTTGTCATCTCTTTTGATTGACACCAAAAGCCTTGCGGGACAGTAAACGTGAAGACATTAGAAAAAAATCACTTACAAAATAGCTTGATAGCTCCTGTTAATGAGTTTTTAAATGTGGTACAACAACTTAATCAAATCAGACAGCTCCATAAAAGAATTAATTTGGTCATTGACTGTCTTTACAAAATGACTTTGTTTTACTCAGTAAGGTGAAAATTTTTCTGTAACTAAAACATTCACCACTAAATTCAGAATGGCATGGCCCGTGGTAGGAAACAGATTTTCCAAATATTCCCAGAGCTATTTGTGTTGTGGCCTCCTGTCGAATGAGCTGTACACCTTTTCTTAAATTTCATTTTGATGAAAGAGAAAAAGAATGCAAATGACAGGTATTAAAAAACACCATGAACCCACACCTAGAACCTCCATTTTTGGTAACATGTACAAGAAATTTTAGGAACTGGAATGACTCAGAGGTACTATTTATGGGCTACCAATGGGAAACAATTAGGGAATGTGTCCATACTGTCCCAGGCCACACCAGTCATGTCTTAAAACATCATGAGAAAAAACAATAATCATTCAAAGACAGGAAAGTCCTGCTTTATTTTTTGCTAGACTTTGGGCTCAAGCTTCAAAAGAGATTATTAGAAAGGTGGTTTGGGTTCCCATAGAACTGTGGGCCTTTACCCAGAGTAGAAGCCTACAAAGACTCATCTCCTATCTACCCCAGCACAACTCCAAACCTTTTAGTGTACCTCAAAACGGAAGTTGATTCTAAATTCAACTTTAAGGAGAAAATTGCATGTGGTCAGAATTACGCACCAATTGGTAAATCCCCCACCATTGGTATAGCTTAGTGCCTCTTGGATTGATCACCAGATTAGTCAGCTTACATTTGGGCCTGTTACATGAACTCCATATCTTTAAATATCAGGAATCCCCTTCAACATGGCATAGAAAGGCAGGGTAACTGAGACAGAACAGGGAAGGAGCAGATTCCTAGAACCTACCTCTATACTTACATGGGCCCCATTCTTATGGACAGCCAAGGTACCGTTGCTTTTCCAATTACTATTTCTCCTCTGTTCTTCCTTCTTCTCTTTCGTAAAGCCCTGTATGTAGTGTTTGCCACCATTTGACATTTATATTTGTGTTTATTAAACATATTTCTGTATCATCTATGAGCCTGTTCCATGAGGCAAGGGGCCCTGCCTTGTTTTATCTTAGCAACTAGAGCAGAGCAGAATATGTATATATTAAATGAAAGGATAAATAGAAGAGAGAAACCACTAGATTCCACTGTCTTTGAAAGTCCTCCTCTTAGTAAATATGGCTTGATCATGTTTGCAGTGCTGCAAATGCCTTTATCCTTTACAAAGAGCATTCACAAACATGCCCTTATTACCAAGATGACAAACATGATGACCCCTCCCCCACTTACAGAAGAGATTGAGAAAATGGCGAGACTAAGCAATTTGCACACAAAGTTGCATGGCTACTTCGTGGCAGAACCAGGCTCAGAACCTGTCTCCAAAGGCCAAGCCAGGCCACTCTACAGAGCACAAAGCTTTCAGGTAGCACACGTGAATGAGATTTTGTCCTTGCCCTCCAAAATACTCACCATCTCACAGTAGCCTAGTTTTTTGAGCATGTAAATTTTCAACTTATGTTGTTGAATTTTTTGTGTGTGGTTGAAATCCTACCCTGCCCTCCTATACAATAATATGCAGGTTAAATGGGAGAAAAAAAACCAAGATTTGGTGGCTTGCACGTGCATTTACAACTATTGCTTTGGGTTTGAAACAAGATTTTAACCATTCTGCACATATGTTCGGCATCCTCATGATAGTACTTATTTGCAGAGCTGAGGCCAGAAGGCTTAAATTTATGAAATGACTGTGGAACTTTTTAGCATGTACAGTTAGAGATGGGATGGGATCACCAGGGAGTTGGTTGTGTTGGAAAATATTGGCAGCCAGTGCATTTTGTCTTTTTCCCTTACTCCAGTGTTAGAGTTCCGTAGAATTCCAAGTGAGAGAAGAACTTGTAAAGGTGTGAGGTGGAAATCATATTACCACATTCAAGCTGGCGAGATCTCAGAGGTGATGGGGAAGAAAATGGCACTTGAGTGTAGGAGGGTAAACTTCCAGGGTTTGTACCAGGATGTGTTATATTTTAACACGAAGGGTTCCCAGAAGGGTCCGTTTCAGGAATGTCACTTGAGCCCCCTGGAGAAGACAGGTGGTTGATGCGCTGTTGCGCTGGCAGAGGGGGTGTGCTGGGGTGGGGGGAAGCAGCATGGGGAGAGGTGAGGTCCCATGAAGTACAAATTACAAAACAATTCCATTGGTTTTTGTCTCACAATAGATGACTTTGAAACAAAAAAAGAAAAACAACCCTTTAAGTGAGTAGAAATTTAGTAAATAAAGTAAGTGATAAAGGATTTGTTTTCCCATGGAAGAAGCACACAGTGTATATGGGTTTGTGGAGGCAGTAATTCCCGGCTTCAAGGGGAGAATACTCAGGGAGGAGACGATTCAGAACAATGATACGCAGGCAAAACGCATCTGGCAAGATTGTGAGGGGTCTAGAGGGAGTGGTTTTGTATGAAACATGGAGCATGGCAACAATGAATGAGGCCACCTTCGGCCCGAAATGACCTGAAAATCTTCTGTACAAAGTCCCCAGCCAAGCAGTGCTAGGTCAGAGAAACCCCTGCCAGATGGATTGAAACTTTGTTAGGATTTTTATTAGTTAATCCCTCTTAAACAGGACCCAGGCAACTAAATTAGCACTCACTGAATACTAAAGTGAATATCATGCCACGATTCAATCTTTTCTTTCATTTTGTATGAAAGAAATAAAATTAGATAGCGATGATATAGGTTATATTTGAAACAAACAATTTTGGATTATACCTAGTATAGAAACATTCTATAAATGACACGTTAAGGGGAAAAAAGTGTTGAGGACAATTACATTGTGTAATTAGACAAAGTGTATTCTTATTTCAGATCCAATGACCATCTGTAAGGACTATGGACAAGGAGATGAATTATGTCCTATGTTGAGCAGATTGAAGGACATTATTCACAAGACAAGAAAATCCAGTTTCCTTTACATACAGTTTGCCTGTTGGGTTTTATATTTTTCTCCTCATGATGAGAACTTAAATTTTCAAAGTTTAGAGTTTTAAAATTCTACAGAGACTTTGAACCATCATTGAGTAATCCCTCAAAAATCCAGAGGCATTAAAAGTTCTGTGACTAATATGCGTGAATGTTTGAAGATGAAACTCTCTTTTGTAATTATACACTGCAGAATATGGAATAGTTTCTGCCTTGTGAATTACCTACCTGAGGATACTATTTGAAAGTTCTATGTTGCGTAAATAGCAGTCAGCCTCTTCTAAAAGAGTAGCGTTGTTTTCATACTTGGAATCGAAATTATTTTAGAATCATTTCCATGCAACATTTTTTCATTATTATTTAGATCTAGTGACTATGGAAGGGAAGTAAACTCACACAGCTGGCTCTTTTCAGACAGAGCGAGTCAATTTATTTTTGTTCCAATATTGTAGGAAAATAAAAAGGTTAGAATTACCTTTTGGAGCTGATGTGGTCTTTTCCCTTGATGCCTAAACAAATGGAAGAAAGCAGCTTGGTTATAGACTCCAGGATTGTAAGGGATTTCCCTTGTAGTGTTTTATCTGAAATCTAAGGCTTTTCCATAATAATGAGGGATTTAGATACTGAACTTAATCCTTCAAACAAACCCAGTGTTTTGTGACTTTTTCAGATATTACCCTCCTTCATAAAGAGGAAGAGACTTAAATTTTAATTCTGATCCAGTGTGTAAGTATTGTTTTGAATTATACCCTAAAACAATTTGGTAGATAGGTGATCTAGCACAAACCTGTTCCTTCCCTGGAGATACGGTGCCTGGTAGGTGCAAGGCCTTCTTCAGGAACGCATAGGGTTTCTCTCCCTTTACTTTGGTAATAGTTATGTAACACAAAATTTACCATTTTAACCATTGTTTAGTGTACAGTTCAGTTGGCATTAAGTACATTCACATTGTTGTGTAACCAACACACTATTCCTACCCAGAGCTCCATCATCATCCCAAATTGGAACTCTGGACCTATTAGACAATAGCTCCCCATTTCTCCTCTCCCCAGCCCTACTTTTCCTCTCTATGAATTTGACCATTCCAGGTGCCTCATTTGAGTGAACTCATAGTATCATACAATATTTGTCCTTTTGTATCTGGATTATTTCACAGAGCATGTTCTCTAGGCTCATTCATGTTGTAGCACAAAAGAATTTCCTTCCTCTTTAAGGCTGAATATAATCCATTGTATGTATAGACCACACTTTGTTAACCATTCATCCATCAATAGACATTTGGGAGTTTCCACCTTATGGCTATTAAGAATAATGCTGCCATGAACATTGAGATATCGGTCAACACATATCTGTTCAAGTCTCTGCTTTCCATTTTGGTATATATCTTTTGGTATATATCTGGCTCACATGTTAATACTATGTTTAATTTTTTTGAGGAACCACCATAATGTAGGAATGTACGGTTTTTAACCAACACTCCAGGTGGTCCTTTGATCGGGTAATTTGGGAAACACTTGCTTATCAGTGACATGCTGCTGCAAAACAAACCACCCCCAAATTCATAACTTAAAATAATATCCATGTATTCAGTTCGCAGTTCGACTGGGTGGCTCTTCTGAGCTGGGATGGGCTTATCTGATCTCTCTTGATCTAGCTCAAGCTTTCACGGTCACATGGCTGGTCAGCTGGGTATCCCCTAGTTCCAGTTAGCCTTGGTCATGTGCATAGTGGTTGTTCAGCTGTTTGATGGGAGCAATGAGGTGACTGGGCCTAGAATCTCTCATTGTTCAGCAATCCAGCCCAGGCTTATTCACTTAGTAGCAAAGTTCCAAGCCCCAATGCACAAGCACTTTTCAAGTGTTTTCTTGCATTACTTTCCCTGTGCCACTAGCCAAAGCATGTCACCTGACCACTCCCAGGGACAGTAAGGGGGACACTATCAAAGTGTGTGGATCTGACGAGGCAGAAAATGAGCTGAGATCATTACTATTATCATTCTACCACAACAAACTTACCTGCTTGATTCAGCAGTCTGACAAACTGTGAGTTATCCAAGAACTTCCTCTTGCCATTGAAGAGCAGTGAGTGAAACATAATAGCCTCTGAAGTTGCATATAGGCCTCAGAACTACGTGTCCCAACTGGTCTAAAGTGTTCTGCGTTTGTGTGTTCGTTCATTCATTTAATAAACATTATTGTGGGAGCACCTGGCTGGCTCAGTCGGTAGAGTTTGTGACTCCAAATCTCCTCATCATGAGTTCAAACCCCACGTTGAGGATAGAGTTTAATTAAACAATACATACATACATACATACATACATACATACTTATTGTGCATCTACTTGTGTCTGGGACTCTCCTAGGCCTTGGATACACAGTCCAGGTTCCTATTCTCTCAGAACTTACTGTAGCTTACTCTCAGGACTTACTTACCATTATTCTACTATAGGTGCAAAGTTTCAGGAGTGAGAATAAATGTGTTCGGATTCCACACACATATCCAGGATGTTGCTTAAAAAAGAAAAAAGAAAAAGAAAAAGAGGAAACCTGGAGAGAATGCTTTATTTCCCATTCTCCACCCTTTGTGCTTCCATGAATATTTGAAAATAGGAAAACAATTTGGTTGATTAAAAGTTTCAAATATGTGAATGCCAAGAAGCAGATGTAAAATTCTGTAGGACATGAGAACTGACTTTCAACTTGTAATCTTGATAAGTTTTGACACAAGAATTTGTCTCTCACCTCTTTCATGCTTTCTGTAAGGTTTTGTGGCTAAAACTTTTGGTCCCTTAGCTTCCCAAGGGAGAACACCTGATCCTCACAGTTCAAAGTGTACTGAAGGGTCACATATGGCTGAAAAACGATGAATGTCTAGGACAGACTGCCAGGAGCAAGCCCCGGCAACAGTCAGGGTTCCCAGAAGGTGGTGACAGAGTCGGCGATATGAAATGAGAGAGCCCCGAAGATCCTTTTCCCATCACCTCCAGGCATCTCTGCCTTCCTGGCTCTCAGTGTTTTTGTTTATAGGCAACAAGTTAAAGATTCTCATGAAGGAAATTTTTTTTTACAGAGAGTGATTTTTAATTACACAGTGTCTTTGTTAGAGAAACATAGTGCTTTGATCAGTGAAACATGTTTTTGCAGGTGCACCTATCTACAGTTCAGAGTTAACTCCCAAAACCAAACCAAGGACATGTTATTCAGTAAGGTTTTTACAGTTTCTTACATTTGGTGCCTAGACGATAAAGGGTAGACTAATGATATGGTGTTTTTTAAGCAGGTCTTACAAACAAGAAGGCAATTGAAAGGCTTAGATGCGTTGTGTACACAGTTTTCGCTACATTGTTAATACAATGACCAAAAGTTAGTCTGCCTGGCATCAAGGAGAGATAACTTATTTTGCAAAGGTGAAAGCACTTGTTCAAGCCTGTTTTCCATGACTGGATACAGAACTCTTTATTTATGGATCCTTTGTGTGTGTGGCAATGTTCTTGTTAGTACAGTTTTATTTTTTATATTAAGCCCTTTATTTAACCATTTAAGAACCCTGACAATCTCCTCCTCAGTGCTGCAGGATATTTAAGATTAAGCTATTTTTAATGATGGTAAGTAGAAACAAAGCATTTTGCTATACACCAGACATGGTTTTTAAATGACAAGCATTCTGTACAAAGAATGGCAAACAAGCAGGGTGGAGAAACCGCTGCCCCATGCAAACTCCTCACACTTTGTGGGGGGTCGGTGTTCTGTGCCTTGCAGAGGGAAATTGCCTAAATGACCATGCAGGTGGCCCACAGCATCACGGGAGGGGCAGATCACACACCGTCCCCGACAACAGACATTTCCTTTGGACACTTCTTTCTTTTTTACTATTGTGTGTGTTTGGTCCTGTGGGAGTAGAATGGATCTTAGTATCTTCAGAGCAGCACTACTTTGTTGGAAAGGTTGATTTTTATAGACTAAAAGTGACATCAGCTTAATGTCTAGCCATTGGTTCTGAGGTGCTGGGACACTCGAGTCTAAGTAACGCTGCCAAAGAAAACTCACAATGTACACACCAGCTTATTCTGGTAGCATGCCCCACTATTGGGGAGAGAAGCAGGCGATTACCCATGGAAGGGTTCAAAGCATGCCCTTCAGGGTCAGACAGTTGTGTCGGCTATTAGCATTGACCTTGGGCAAAAGTCAATTCTTGAGTCTTAGTTTGTTTGTCTATAAAATGGGGCAGTAATTCCATCTACCTTGTGAAATTTGGAAAGGTTAAGAGATTGCATCAGGA